>CM076853.1:11725502-11954593 GCA_039519185.1 Astragalus membranaceus
TTTTGGGTATGTCTCAAAAAGGTTTTATAAAATACTTTCGAAGTTGAAATTGTCTCGAAAAACCAAATAATAGCATACGTGTGCGGATATGTTTTATTAATAATAAAGCGGACTATGAGTCCTACGTGGTATGGTATAACTGACGCGGGATGATTATTATTTGTTCGTCTAAACCGGTCTACGATTCACGATATATATTATATCGACTATAGGAAACGGCCCAATGCGGGTATTATGTTCGACTAACGGTCAAATGTAGATGGACTAACTGTTCATTGAGTATAGGTGAACTAACAGGTCATCGAGTGTAGATATCTTTAATATATATCGGGTTTGGGTGACGACCTATATTGACATACTGATTTGACATAAAGTGGGAGCGCCGAAGATGCATTTTTTAGATATCTCTCTCTTGCTGTTGTAGACACACTGATGTTATAGCATCACTTGTTGAGGCACTGAACAAACATATTAAAATTCTCACAAAGGCACCAAAAGTGCCAGATTATCACATGTTAGTTCCTAAACCTCTTTGACACTTGTTAACATATATTTACATATTTAACAAGACGATTACTTAAGAACCCGCATTGATTTAAGTCTAAATTATATGTAATAACTCTTATAAATAAGAGTTATCAGCGGCCTCAGCCTCGACAACGAGATGAGGAACTACGATGGAGTCAGCTCCACACAGGTGATCGATGACGCCACGATGCCACGATTCTCCGAGGAGGCGACCTGGCTTGATGATGTCGAAAATCAGCAATGGTGTTGGCCCTTACTGCCGCCATCTCGACTTCCATATGAGACAGGCGGGCTTCTTGATGTTAGAGGTTTCTGGTTCTATCGTTGAGCATGTGACTTATTTTTCGGACTACGTCGGCCGGGACGACAACAACGCCGGTGAGAATCGACGGTGGTGGAGGAAATCTCGGGCCTCCTTCAGTCGGGATGATCTCGACATGGCCTTATGGGGTCGGTTGGGCCGAGTTAGAGTGTCCCCTACCACCAAAGTCTGCGGACGTCCCTGAATCGAAGGGCGGCCTCGGGGTTCCATGAGAAGAGTGGATATAAGGTGCGAAGCAAAGAATTCTCCCATTGGGGTCGCCAATGTTCTGTACCTTTCATAGATGGTGTTGCTGGAGTCGTCCCCTCTCATGCTGAGTCGGAGGGGGTTGGTACCTAGAAACACTCTGATGCCAAAGTCAGCAAACGGAAGTGAGAATGAGGTCCAAATGAGATATGCGTACCTGATTTAGCCTCTGGGTCCGTATTTATGGACGTCGGGAGGGATGCCTTCACTGATTGATGGCGTGGTGCGATCTGCATTGTTGGCTCTAGGAAGTCAATCTCGGCCATTGATTAGGCTCAACGCCTGGATTGACGAAGTGCTACTCGGAGACGCGCTGCTAGGCCAGTTCAATGCCCGATTACGGACATGGCATGGACTAGTCCAAAACAATTCGTATCTGGAAATTTTATCGAAAAAGATACAAATTCATGAATATCGTTAAAAACAAAAAGGATGAACCCATGAACAATCTCAGAACGCCCATATGAATAGCATAAAATGGCAAAATGCCTACAAAGTGACAAAATCAAAGTAACAAAAATACTCTAGCTTTTATAATCAAGAGAGAATTAATTCCATTTCCATTTTTCAAAAACATACTTTCTTTATAAACAATAAGTTACACGGGGCTTACTAAAACCTCTAAGGACTACATCATATATCCCAAATTACATAGAATAATAACATGAAATAGACATGTCAGCATTGATGCACCCCTTGTTGTTTGCACCTCCTTACCACTCCATACCCTTAGTATCTATGATTCTTATTCCTGCGCCTCCACCATACATCATCATGTGTGTTACTCTTTCAGCATTTTATCTCCATCATCAAAGAAATACATATTAAGCATGTTTTACATATATATCTCGATATTAACTTTCTTTTTGCATAAACCGGTTATTGAGTACCCGAAAACACACTTCCTACCGTCTCATTTTATATATTTTATCACGATATTAATTCTTCCAACTGAACAGGTTATTGAGGTTTGAACTTCTCTTATTTGAATAGTTATTTTTTTTTCCAAATCCTAAAGTACCTCAAAAGACACTACTTAACGTCACACTTTATGGAATTTGTCACGGAATTCTTTTTTTCATCAAACCGGTTATTACAGAACAAACTTAGCATATTTGAATAGTGTTGCACCCCGAAAAATCCCGGTTTGGGTTTCTCAATGTACAACGTGGAAAATTTTTGAAGCCGCCACAAATATTTTAATTTTAAGACCAAAACATTGAAAAAAAGTCTTTTGAACAAGGCGGATGGTCTTTTGAAAACTAGAGATATCGGTTCGGGGGTCGATTACGTGCGAGGAAGGTGTTAGCACCGCGCACGTCCTTTCTACCGAAAGGGAACCTCTAATTAAATGCGTGGTTTTAACGTTTGATTTGAAAAATATCTAGATTTGCCTATTTATTTGAAGAATGAATGGGAAAACTTAATAAAAATTTTATTTTTGGCGAGAAAGGGGGAGGAAAAAAGGGTTTTTAGAAAAAGTGCTTGACGGGACATGGCCCGCTCCTACGTATCTCCCGGTGCAATGGAGAATTCAAAGCTACGTAGTTCTTGGTGTTTTGGTTTTGAAAATGTTTGAAAAGGGGAAGAGCTTTCATAATGATCAAGCAAGCAAAGGCTTTGAGTGATCATTACTAATGACTCTGGATAGTGTTCATGACAATCAAACAAGCCAAGGCTTTGAGTGATAGTCACTAATAACAATGGGTTTGAAAATGACTTTTTGGTTTGTTTTGTGAAAATGATTGGTTTAGGGTTGCGAAAAGGATTTTTATTTGTTGCGCTTGACGAGAACGTGACTCGCTCCTACGTATCCCAAATGGGAATCAAAGCGACGTAGTTCTAATGAAAACGTTTTTTGAAAAGGGTTTGAAAGGGGAAGAGCTTTCATAATGATCAAGCAAGAAAAGGCTTTGAGTGATCATTACTAATAACCCTTGATGGCGTTCATGACAATCAAACAAGCCAAGGCTTTGAGTGATAGTCACTAATAACTCGCGTTAAATGGAAAAGAGTTTGAAAGATTTTTGGAAAAAGGGTGAAGCTATTATCAATGATTGGTTACAAAGTTCAAGCACATTCAATAATCACGGAATCATGCATATGTTGAACATTAATTAAGACTAAACATGCCAATATGATCAAAAGATCCACTTATCAAGGATGCAAGATAAAGTTCTCAAAGCAAATGTGTGTGTGTAGGAAGGGGTGTTTTTATCCTAATGACTCTATGCTACAACATGCATGTAGACTTACGTCTTCATTAGGAGGTCATACACATGGATGGAATGGCATATTATTGAATCAAGACATTTAAAATGCATCAAAAACAAGCAAGCAATTGATCATAGGCATAGAATTGTCTTAATTAAACTAAGGAACATATGAGCAACGATTTCTCAATAACATGAACAAAAGGAGAAATTGCATCAAGGCTAAGGTAGGCCTATCCTTTGCATTCATGAATAAGTACCCAAAGGCTAATAACACAATCAAAGAGGAGGGAGCATCAAGGTTTTGGGTAACCTATCCTTTGCAATACCCCATGGACCTTAAACAATAAACCTAACTATCTCATCTTTTATTAATTAAGAAGTTAAAAGGAGAAGGTTGAATCATCTAAAACCATCCTCACCACTTAGAATATGATGCACTAGGCATAAGTGGGAATCATATGATTTATCATCAACAATGGACAATAATAAAACTAGAATACAAGAGCAAGTAAATAAGCACTAAAGCTAAGTTGAATCACATAGGGCAATCTTCTCACTTTGAGAAAAGTGCACTAGGCACTAGTGAGAATCGACTTGCCTATCATCAACAATGAACAAGAAGCAAATTAAAATGCAAAGATTAAATAAACACATGACTAAGTTGAATCACATAGAGCAATCCTCTCACTTTGAGAAAAGTGCACTAGGCACTAGTGAAAATCAACTTGCCTATCATCAACCACTAACAATAAGCAAATTAAAATACACACAACTAAGTTGAATCACATAGAGCAATCCTCTCACTTTGAGAAAAGTGCACTAGGCACTAGTGAGAATCAACTTGCCTATCATCAACCACTAACAATAAGCAAATAAAAATACAAATATTAAATAAACACATAACTAAGTTGAATCACATAGAGCAATCCTCTCACTTTGAGAAAAGTGCACTAGGCACTAGTGAGAATCAACTTGCCTATCATCAACCACTAACAATAAGCAAATAAAAATACAAAGATTAAATAAACACATAACTAAGTTGAATCACATAGAGCAATCCTCTCACTTTGAGAAAAGTGCACTAGGCACTAATGAGAATCAACTTGCCTATCATCAACAATTTACAATAATCAAACTAAGACACAAAGGTAAATGAGCACATAAACTAAATTGAGTCATTTCTAGCAATCTTCACCACTTAGGTCAAGGTGCACTAGGCACTAGTGGGAATCATATTGCTAGATCATCAACCAGCAAAAAATAACATCTAACACTAAAATAAAATACTAACAACAAGATTAAGCATCATCAAACAAAGAACAACGACAAAATCAATTTGAAAATGTTTTTAAACATAAGCATGCGAAATGAACAATGCCATAAAACAAACTCTTATTTCATGAAATTTAGTGCAAAATGTTTAGAGATGCAAGGGAAATCATTCAAGCACAAGAACAACTCCTTCAAGGCCAAGGACCCATCTCAAACACCCAAAGCTCCCTAAGTCTTTGTCAAAATGTTTGAAATGGATCCTCAAAGCAGCAACAACAAGCAATCAAGAAGGAGTTGGGAGTAGAGGAGAGATTATGCAAGAAAATTAAATATGAGGTGCAAAGTTTCAAGGATTACCTCAAAATCACAAAGAAGGGGATGATATGAACACAAAGATTGCTAGCTCTTAGCAATTTGATGATGCAACCTTGAAGAGAATGGAAGGAATGATGATGATCTAACAAGAAATGGAAGATTTGATGGTGAAAAGTTGAAGAAAATATATGGAAGAGGGGGGGAGAGGCTACGGTTTTGGTGAGGAAGGAGAGGGGGAGGAGGTGCTTTTGGTGTGCTAGGGCTTTGTGTAGGAGAATGAGAGGCTAAAGGATCAAATGAGAAGCAAAAAGAGAGGGATCCTTAGGTGTGGGAATGAGGGAGTATTTATAGGATGAAACTAGGTCTAAGGGTAGTTTAGTCTTTGTGCTTTTAATATGCTCTAGGATTGAGCTTTGATTTTGAATGGAGGGTTGAGATCACTTATCACAAGGATTGAGGGTGGAGAGAAAACACAAAATGGAGAGTATGGAGAGTGGGGGGCGAAAGTTAGAGGAAAGGAAAAGAAAAGAAAAAAATGAATTTCTTATTTTGGAAGAGATATTTTATGTGAGGTAGAGTTAAGGGCATTTTAGGGATGGATTGTTACCAAAGAGGGAAATTGGTGTTTTCTTATGAAGAGGTTAGTGTAAGTGAGTGAGGTAATTTAGCAAAGAGGGTATACTGATTACAAAATGGAAGAGTGTGGAAAAATTTTGTGAGAGGGAGAGAGAGAGAGAGAGAGGATTTCGAATGCGAGGAAAGGAAGAGAGAAAAAAAAACTTGTTTTTTGGTCTTTTGTCTTATTGAGGACACTTCCCTTTTTTTGAGTTTTTTTTTAATTTGAAATTTTTGGGCATGGGAAATGTTCTGGAGTGGCCCAATAGGCCCAACGAGACAGTCCAGCGCAACCTGCAGCAAGGGGGTGCTGCGCACAGCAACCAGGTGTAACATGGGCCAGCGGCCCATTCCACCAAGGCCGGCCCAACTCGGCCCACGCAAGGCGTGCTCCGCAAGACGCGCCAACGGCCAGGGCACCCCTATCACGATAAATACATGGCAGAGCTCCATAATCAGGTACTTTTTACTCACCTTGTGACCCTGCCCGTTGAAGCACCTCTGACTTGAGCGTTGGAGTGCCTTTGCAGGTACCACCCGCGTGCGGCCTACCACTCGGTCCTCCATCCCAGCGACCGAGCAACATCATCAAACAGCAGCAACCCATCGTATTGATCAGGTACGCTCAATTGGCGACCACAGTGGGAGGCCCGAGCGCTATTCCACATCAAACCATGCCGCCGCGTCAGAAACGTACTTCATCCGGGCTCAATCAACCTGGGTCGAACGCCCAACCCGAGCATACCCCGGAGGGCGTGCCCGTGACCATTCACGAATCACAAGGCGACCCTCACCAATCTCCTACGGTGCAGGGCGGTCGAGGACCGGTGTTGGGACGAATTCAACGGCCGGTCCAGCAACAAGAAATCCCGGCCGAGCTGGCCGATGCCGGAGTCACAGAGCCTCTCCCAGAGCATGTGACCCAGGCATTCCTCCAAATACTGCAGAACAAGAATCAGCTCATAGCCGACCGAGAAGCGCTCATCTCCCAGTATGAGCGGGCTGAAGCCTCGACCCGCCCGCGTGCGGCTCGCAGGAACGATCAAATACAAGAACCTAGGCCGCCTCCTAGATACAGGACGATGCCTAGAGGAGGCATTTCACGTAGAAGAAGTGTGTCACGCCGAACTCCTCCGCGTAGGAGCAGGGTGGGGCGGACGACGTCGTCGGTCCCCTTCCAACGACTATGATTATGATTACGACTATGCTGACTCGAGCTACCGACTAGAGTCGAGCAGGTCGCCAACAAGATACTCGTCCGACGAGTCCTCAGGATCCCGCCGATCAAGAAGCAGGTCGTGGGACTCGTATGAGGAACTTAATGACTACCGCAACGGGGAGATAAGAGATGCCTCCCGTGCCATTAGCCAATCAAGAAGAAACTGTTCAGAGCGGCCTAGAGGACGGTCGTCGTCGCATGCTCCACAATACCATGGCCCCCATGGACCCCCTCCAATTGCCGACGGATTCCTTGGCCAACCGGTCGGCCTTTACGGTCTGCCCATCGACCAAACTGCCGCCATGCAGCCCTACGGGCAGAATTACATTCCGACCGGACAAGGGCCCTTCACCAGAGAAATCAGACACTATCGCATTCCAAGGGATCTCAGGAAGCCCCCGAACCTAAACAAGTTTAACGGTCGCGGGGATCCCGATAAACATCTCATGTACTTCAACAACTACTGCAGCTATAGAGAGCTAGGTCGGACAATGAAGTGCAGACTTTTTCCTCAGTCGCTCGAAGGTCGGGCGTTAGAATGGTGGGAAACCCTACGTCCCAACACCATCTCTTCTTGGGAAGGTCTCGTGACAATGTTCCTAGCCAATTATACAGCCAACCGCTGCCAGTACAGATATGAAGAGCACTTGGACACGATCGTCCAAGGAGAGAATGAATCCCTGAGGGAGTACATCGACCGATTCAACACTGAAGCCGACGCGGTCCGCGACCTGTCAGATAGAGACAAGTTGAAATATCTAAAACGTGGTATAAGAGAGGACCACAGGTTTGCAGTAGAGTTCACGTTGAACCACTATAGCGACCTCGGCATGTTTCTTCGAAGGGCCAACGATCATATGGCTTACGAAGAAAAATTGGCCGCTAGGAAGGGCGCCCGAGCGCGACCCAAAGAGGAGTACAACAGGCCAGGTAGCGAGCAAGAAAGCCACCGAGAATACCGACCTAAGAAATATGAACAGCGCACGAAGTTGAATACTCCTATTGCGCAAATCTATTCTGAGCGACAGAACAGAGAATTCCTGAACATGAAGCGACCCGACCCCCTCGTGCTCAAAGAAAGGCATCGACCGACCAAGAAGTACTGCCAATACCATTGTAGTAAGGGGCACGATACGAACGATTGTATGGCCCTCAAAGATGATATCGAGGACCTGATTCAAAGGGGAGAGCTGAGGGAGTATGTTCTAGAGGAAGATGATGAGTTCAGCCCGCGAGCTGAAGAATGAATTCAAACGACCCTACAAACTGGTACTGATACTCGATCGATCAATAAAGGACAGGCGAGCACTCTTTTTACCGAGGCTCGACCTTTTGAAAGTGTGTGTTTTAGTTAACATGTACGAGTGCATGCCCGAACACTCAGTAAAGTAGCGAGCGATCGAACAGGAACTAAAATTAAACTTTCGAATCAAAAGTACACAACGGGTTCACCACGGTCGAAACCGGGCACCCAATCCACCGACCGTTCGCAGGCCGGTAAGATGCATCAAGCCTCGAATAGGCTACGCTGCTTCACCCCTGTAGGTCGTCCGCGCGAGGCTACACAAGGGGCAACGAATCAAGCCTCGAATAGGCTGCGATTGGTCGCTTCCTACAGGTCGATCCCGCGAGACTCTCCAGCGACCAGGTTAAGAGTCAACAAAGAGTGCCATCGAATGGCCCAAACGAGAGCCGCCGGGCGGCCCAAAAGAGTGCCGTCGAACGGCCTAATCGAGTGCCATCGAATGGCCCAAACGAGAGCCACCGAGCGGCCCAAAAGAGTGCCGTCGAACGGCCTAATCGAGTGCCATCGAATGGCCCAAACGAGAGCCGCCGAGCGGCCCAAAGGAGTGCCGTCGAACGGCCTAATCGAGTGTCATCGAATGGCCCAAACGAGAGCCGCCGAGCGGCCCAAAAGAGTGCCGTCGAACGGCCCAATCGAGAGCCATCGAATGGCCCAAGTGTGATCAATAATGCGAGGAGTTAAACGGCCCCAACGAATATGGCCAATAAACGACCGACCACATTCCAACATGAGGGGCAGCGACCACATTCCTCAAATAGGCTGTGCTAAGCTGCTCCCTGCAGGTCGAGAGCCCCAGGCGACCAGTCAAAACGCTTAAGCGAACTTAAGCACAATCGAAGCGACCTAAGAATAGTCGCACCCCCAAGGGACAGGGCCGAGACCCGACCGGTTAAAACGATTCAAGCCCTAGGTCGGTCTTAAGCGAGCCGACCTGGACAAGAAGCTTTTCCTGCCAGCGAGCCTATCCTTCTCTTGCATGACCGATTTCACACCCGCTAAAGCAGAATCCAGAGCGACCTCTGCCACACCGGTCCCGCGCGACCTAACGAGGGGCATCGACCCCAGAACACCGGCCGGTCCCGTGCGACCACACGGGTGGCAGCGACCACCTTCCCATCGTCCAAAACGTCACATCATCTCAAACAAGAGGTCGGCACCGACCGACGCCAAACTCAACGATTAATAGGCGGCAGCGACCGTCAGTCACCCTTCCACAACTCGAATGCAGGGGGGCAACGATTCAAGCCTCAGCCCGCTCTTAAGCGACCTAGGCTTGGGGGGCAACTGTTCTGGAGTGGCCCAATAGGCCCAACGAGACAGTCCAGCGCAACCTGCAGCAAGGGGGTGCTGCGCACAGCAACCAGGTGCAACATGGGCCAGCGGCCCATTCGACCAAGGCCGGCCCAACTCGGCCCACGCAAGGCGTGCTCCGCAAGACGCGCCAACGGCCAGGGCGCCCCTATCACGATAAATACATGGCAGAGCTCCATAATCAGGTACTTTTTACTCACCTTGTGACCCTGCCCGTTGAAGCACCTCTGACTTGAGCATTGGAGTGCCTTTGCAGGTACCACCCGCGTGCGGCCTACCACTCGGTCCTCCATCCCAGCGACCGAGCAACATCATCAAACAGCAGCAACCCATCGTATTGATCAGGTACGATCAGGAAAATAATGGGAATGCAACTATTGAAAATGTGTCACATATTGTTTTGGGCACCATAAAATATTCCCTCTAGTCACCCATGACAATAAAAATTGTCACTTAAGAATTGAGGAATATTTAATGGTCCTTTTTTTTATTTTTCTATGCACTAAAAATGGAAAAATACATTTTTAATTATTTTTGACTAGGGCTTTCTTTCTAAAAATTGTACAAAAAATATCCTTGATAAAATAAAAATGTACTTTTTGTGGACGTGCATTCTTGGCAAGAAAATCATCTTTTTGCGAAAAATGACCAAAATGCCCTTTTTGACCCTAAAACCCTAATTTGCCTAAAAAGTGCATTCCAACCCTAAAAATGATTTTAAAGACCTTGAAATGACTTCTAGGACCCAAAATGCAATGCATGATGCTCTTCATTCTTCGATTTATTTATTTCTTTGTGGAAAATTAGGGTTTTGACCTAAGCCGGACCAAATTGGGGTATGACAGCTGCCCCTCCTTATCTGAATTTTAACGAGGAATATGAATTGGCCGAAACATATTCCAAGGTAATAATGAAGATAAAGAATTCAGAAATTATACTGATTTTGTCTACTTGGGGAAACCCAAATTTTCCTCTTTTTCTTTTTCTATTTTTTGAATAGATGGGCTTGAGAACAAACGGGGAACGGTTAACACTTGGCGCATTAACCGAGAGAGAAAATGACGGACCACTCAGGATCTGAAGGAGCACTAAGGCTCTGAAGGACCACTCAGGGTCTGAAGGAGCACTAAGGCTCTGAAGGACCACTCAGGGTCTGGAAGGCTGCCTAGGCCTTAATTGAAGGACCATCGTGGTCTAAAGGAGCGCTACTAGCTATGGTACTAGTAAAACGGTCTGAGGGGCCCTTTGCATTCGAGCGGCCATGATGGGTCAAGACCAGATCCGGAACTGATATGTTGACCATGAAGGACGTCCACTGTGTCTTAGGCTGACACAACTAGTCTGAAGGACCACTCGGGGTCTGAAGGACTTACCCGCAGCTCGAATACGAGGTGAAGTCTGCTTTTGAAGGGACACATGGGTCCTGAAGGGATTCGCAAATCCTGTTGATTGATTGATTGAAATGGTCAATGCTGCCGCACGGAATTGAGGTACCTGCATACGTCAGTTGATGCAAGGAATAATGCATTGAGTATGGGTGCATGTTATGCAAGGGCATGTTATGCATGTGCATGCAATGCTATGATTTTGGTGTGATGATGAATGTGGTGAAATGCTATTCCTGATTCTTCATCTCTTTGATTTTTCTTTGGTCAGCTTTCTTTTTTCTGACTGTTTGTTTTTCCTTTTGCTCTTTTTTGAATGATTTTGCCTGATCAGCTTTCTTTTTTTCTGATCATCTGTTTTTTTTTTGTTTGCTCTTTTGTCTTATTTTCTTTTGCTGGTTCGACCAACCCATGACGAGACAGAGGAACCCATTAGACTTGTGGTGGCGTATAAGCCAAGTGCCGACTGTCTTGTGATTTTCCATCTGAAATGGCCTATGAGTGCAATTATTTTCTCGTAAGCTTAATTCACTCTGAGAAGTTGTTCCCTTCCCATGACTTTTAGAAATTTCGCAATGATTGTGATGCTCTATGATTTATGCACATGTTTTACAGATCAGTGTTACCATCATCATAAAACGTTTATTTTGAGCAGAAAAAGCAAAAATAGAAGACAAAGAGATATGAAAAGGTTGGACTTTATTGATATAGAAGCCGATTGTACAGAAGGTTACACCGACTATTCAATACATTTGAAAATTTAAACTGCAAAGAGACAAGAAAAAGAGGAGCAAATCTCGGAATGTCCGTCTCTGTGGAATAGTGCCAAACACTTATGCTCATGATCTTGACCATCCTCTTATCCAGACCTCCGGGGGTGCTGTATGCCTTTGTTTGCTTTCATGCCCTAGCTTTCTGACCCTAATTTTTTCCTGGATCGTCCTTTGCGGGTTTTCAATCCACCGGGTCGCTCAGATTTTGCCTAGGCCGCCCTTTCGGGTTTTCAACCTAGCGAGCTAATTCTTGCTGGGCTCATCTTTCTCTTTTTTCATTTATTTTTCTTAGGCATAGTACTTCTTGACAGAATCCGAATTGACTGGGTTTCGGAATTCTTCTCCATCCATATGAGTGAGTATCAGCGCTCCTCCGGAGAAGGCTTTCTTGACTATGTACGGGCCCTCATAGGTTGGAGTCCATTTTCCCCGGGGATCACTTTGAATAGGCAAGATCTTCTTGAGCACTAGGTCTCCCTCATTAAATTCTCGGGGACGAAATTTCTTGTCGAAAGCGGTTTTCATCCTTTGCTGGTATAGCTGCCCATGACACAAGGCTGTGATTCTCTTCTCCTCAATGAGATTTAGCTGATCTAGGCGAGCTTGTACCCACTCTGCTTCTTCCAGCTTAGTTTCCATTAGTACCCGCAGGGAGGGTATTTCAACCTCAATAGGGAGGACTGCCTCTGACCCGTATACCAGAGAGAAAGGGGTTGCCCCGGTCGATGTACGCACTGAAGTACGATAGCCGTGTAGAGCGAAAGGAAGCATCTCGTGCCAATCTTTGTAGGTTACCACCATTTTCTGCACTATCTTCTTGATGTTCTTGTTAGCTGCCTCGACTGCCCCATTCATCTTGGGCCGATAGGGTGATTAATTATGATGCTGGATTTTGAACTCTGCGCACAAGTCTTTCATCATTTTGCTGTTCAGGTTGCTGCCGTTATCAGTGATGATCTTGTTGGGAAGACCATAACGGCAAATCAAGTCTTTCTTCACAAATTTTGCGACCACTGAACTGGTTACATTGGAGTAAGAAGCATCTTCGACCCACTTGGTGAAATAATCGATTGCAACCAGAATGAAACGATGTCCATTTGATGCTTTAGGCTCTATAGGGCCAATGACGTCCATGCCCCACATTGAGAACGGCCAAGATGCAGTCATGACATTTAGAGAGGCAGGTGGCACATGAATATGATCAGCGTAGATTTGGCACTTGCGGCACTTTCGGACGAAGCTGTAGCAGTCACCTTCCATCTGCAACCAGTAATAGCCGGCTCTCAAGATTTTTCTTGCCATGGTGTGCCCACTGGAATGAACCCCGAACGACCCTTCATGGACCTCTTTCATAATTTTTGCTGCCTCTTCCTCTGTCACACACCTCAGGAGGACCATATCATAATTTCTTTTGTAGAGAACTTCACCAATCAAAAAGAAACTTCTCGACAATCTTCTGAGCGTTCTTTTGTCATTCTCTGATGCCCCGGGGGGATATCTCTATTGATGACGTACTGTTTGATATCATAATACCATGGCTTGCTATCAGGCTCTTCCTCAATTGCAGTGCAGTAATGATGTGCCGGGAGACCCCGATGTTGGGATTCTAATATGAGTTAGATTTTTGTCGCAATTGATGTTGAACATTGATGACAGAGTTGCCAAAGCATCGGCCAACTTATTTTCACCTCGAGGGATATGCTGGAAAGTGATTTCGTCGAAAGGCTCCATCAATTCCTGGACATAATTACAATAAGGGATCAATTTAGGATCTCTGGTCTCCCAATCACCTCTCACCTGATGAATAACCAAAGCCGAATCACCATACACATCGAGTCTTTTAACCTTCCATTCAAGGGCTGCCTGAATCCCCAAGATGCACGCTTCGTATTCTGCGATGTTGTTAGTGACATAAAAGCTCAATCTGGCAGTGACCGGAACGAAACGGTTATCTGGGGAGATTAGCACAGCTCCGGCTCCGTGCCCCCACACATTGGATGCGC
This sequence comes from Astragalus membranaceus, assembly GCA_039519185.1. NCBI lineage: Eukaryota > Viridiplantae > Streptophyta > Magnoliopsida > Fabales > Fabaceae > Astragalus > Astragalus membranaceus. The sequence goes on from CM076853.1 coordinate 11,739,014, forward strand.
CATCAAATATCATCCTCCACCTTTCGTCCTCTTGAGACTTCCCCTCATCAAACAGTGCCATGATGTCTTCATCGGGAAAATCATACTGCATTGATTGGTAGTCTTGGATTGGCTGACATGCTAAGTACTCGGCGAGTGCACTGCCCTTGACCGCTTTCTGCGTGACATACAGGATATCGTACTCTGACAATAACATCTGCCAACGAGCGATCCGTCCGGTGAGTGCTGGCTTTTCAAAAATATACTTGATTGGATCCATTTTAGATACGAACCAGGTTGTATGACTCAGCATGTACTGCCTTAGACGATGAGCAGCCCATGCTAAGGCACAACAAGTCTTTTCTAGCATTGAATATCTCGTCTCACAGTCAGTGAATTTTTTACTCAAGTAGTATATGGCATGCTCTTTCTTTCCTGATTCATCATGCTGCCCCAGCACACACCCCATTGAACTGTCCAACACGGTTAGATACAGGATAAGCGGTCTTCCGGACACTGGCGGCATCAGAATTGGTGGGTTTTGAAGGTAATCCTTAATTCTTTCAAAAGCTCTTTGGCAATCATCATTCCACTCTAATCTTTGGTTCTTGCACAACAGCTTAAAGAGAGGCTCGCGCACAAGTGGCGGTCAATTGGGATATGAACCTTGAGATGTAGTTCAGTCTCCCAAGGAAACTACGGGCCTCTTTTTCAGTCTTTGGTGCTGGCATTAAAGGATTGCTTTGACTTTATCGGGATTGACCTCTATCCCTTTCTGACTGACGATAAATCCCAGTAACTTTCCAGATCTCACACCGAAGGTGCATTTTGCTTGGTTTAACATGAGCTTGAACTTCCGTAGACGTTCAAAGAGTTTTTGCAGATTAACAATGTGCCCCTCATCAGTCTTGGATTTTGCAATCATATCATCTACATACACCTCAATTTCTTTGTGCATCATGTCGTGGAATAATGTCACCATTGCTCTCTGATAAGTCGCACCGGCATTCTTGAGTCCAAAAGGCATCACTTTGTAGCCGAATGTTCCCCAGAGAGTTATGAAGGTGGTTTTCTCCATATCTTCTGGAGCCATTTTTATCTGATTGTACCCTGAATACCCATCCATAAAGGAGAATAAAGAATGTTGGGCTGTACTGTCTACCAGAACATCAATATGAGGCAGAGGGAAGTCATCTTTAGGGCTAGCTCTGTTCAGATCCCTGTAATCGACACACATCCTGACCTTGCCATCCTTTTTCGGAACAGGAACGATATTTGCTACCCATTGTGGATACTTGGCCACTGCTAGAAACCCCGCATCAAACTGCTTTTTTACCTCATCCCTGATCTTCAATGACATCTCAGGTTTCATTCTTCTCAATTTCTGCTTGACCGGTGGACACTCTGGCTTCCGGCAATTTGTGCTCAACAATATCTGTATCTAGCCCTGGCATATCTTTGTACGACCACGCGAAGACATCAGCGTAATCACGTAAAAGTTGGATTAGCTTCTTGCGTTCACTATCTTCCATGGCAGTACCGACTTTAGCTTCTCTCCTGTCCTCTTCTGTACCCAAATTGATTATCTCAATCGATTCCCCATGAGGCTGAATGATCTTTTCTTCCTGCTCTATTAATCTCATTAATTCTGGAGGAGTTTCCCAGTTATCCTCAACATCCCCCTCAGTTTGATTAATTGGATGATCAAAGTCATGATATGAATCATTGGCACTGTTATTTTCAGAGATAATTATTTTCGATCTGCATTCGTAAAAGCGGAAAGAAGAATGAAAAGCGAAACAAACAAAATAAAGCGAAAAGAAAGAAAAGATAAATGAAGAAAAAGAGATTTTATTGATGAAATTCAAAACAAGCGTTTTTATTGATGATGGTATCATTGAAAATAAAAACATGCATGCCCTAACAAACTATCCTAAGGCCGTGGGCAGAGCCAAAGGATTGCATTACAATTCATTACTTTGGACTAAAAGTGACGGGCAAGTCGACAGCTTCCCAATTCTTGAATTTCTCTCCAGCAAGGCAATGACGGACTAGACTGGTTCCGCCTTCTTCATCCTCTGAACCATTCTCAATAGCAGTGATCTGATCTGGATCTAGCAAACCTACACTCTTGAAGCTCTGACTGATGTCACCGATGGGGATCCTCTTTGACCATGGATCCTGGCCTCTCGACTTGGCCAACCATTCACCTCTTCTCTCTTCAGCCAACTTCCTCCTTTCAGCCTCACTTGGGTAATATCCCAACCCGCAACGATCTTTGTTTTCTTTCAGAACACGAGCTAACACGAAATCCCCACATTTAACAGAGATGTGTAGGGCTTGGTTGTGTTTCCTTCCTTCTGGGGTAAGTTCGTCATCAGCAAAAGTCATATGGTTCGCAGCCACGATATTCCCGACTATTTCGTCAAATTGGCCCACGAAAATATTTTGAGCAACATGAGCCCCATTTAGTACTTTCATTAGGGCAGCTCGATGCGCTTCTGAATTTAGCAACAATGACAGCATTGAGATCCTTGCTGGGGTCTGATTCATCTGGTCAACCACCTTATAGTCACTTTGCCTTACAATCTTTAGGAACTCATCAGTTTCTTGTTCTGCCACTTTCTTTTTCTGAGCATTCTCCACTTCTTTATCCTTCCCTTTGTGAGCCCTATCTTCAGCTTCTTTGGATGATTCACCCTGAGCGAGATTGGGGGTATACATACGGCCACTCCTTGTCATTCCACTTGCCCATGTTATATTGGTAACGACAGAAGTGTTTGGAGAACTTTCTACTGGAGGCAGAGTACTATATATCCATGGCACGGCACTGTCCTTCTCATATGGGAATGGGGCAGGAATTCCAATAACCACTGGCTGAGGCTTGACTTGGGCTGGTTTTGGATTGTACAATATCTCAATTGGTTTCCTAGCCTCTTTACCACCATTGAACTGCAACATCAGCACACTTTCTTCCTTTTCAACTACTCCCACTCGAACCACATAACGATCCATCAAGTCTTGCAGAACTGACTTGAAAACGTCACAGGCACCTACACATAAAGGATCAGCGCATACGCAGCCCTTCTTGATAACACCACAACGACACAGCTCAGCATGTATATTTTCCAGAGGAGTCTGGATAAACTTAACATCTTTTATCATTGTCTGTCCCACAGAATCCTCTACTGCATTAGCGGATGGTGTCCCATGTCCCGGTGGGGGGTTTGTAGTTGTGTTTGGACTGTTCGGCTTGAAAGAGATCCAGTTGGCGTCAATCAAATCCTGGACTACATATTTTAAAGCCTTGCAGTCTTCCACCGTGTGACCGACCCCTCCACTATGAAAGCTACAGGTTGCATCAGCATTGTATCCCCTAGGAAAGGGAGGTTGCATAGGCTTCATGGGGCGGGTATTGACCAAATTCTTTGAGACAAGGTGATTGAACAACTCAGTATAGGTCATTGGAATCGGATCAAAATTAGCACGCCTCTTCTCTTGATAGTTCTGGGTTCTGTGACCAGAATTAGTTTGTTGTGGCTGAGCTGGAACAGAAAATGGCATTGTTTGCGGTGGAGAACTGAAAGATGGGCTTCTCCCCCCAGTAATAACATTGGTCTCCCCTTCTTTCTTCTTGGGGAAATTGGAAAAGGGCTTCTTTTGTCCACTAGAACTACCAAAACCACCAGCAATCTTCCCGCTGCGTAATCCATGCTCTAATCGTTCTCCAATGACAACCATATCCGAGAAACTGGATGAAACACTTCCCACCAACCTATCATAATACAGCCCTGGAAGAGTCTCCATAAACATGTACACCATCTCCTTTTTAGTCAATGGCGGCTTTACCTGAGCAGCTATGCTCCTCCACTTTTGAGCATATTCTTTGAATGATTCTCTATCTCCTTTACTCATGTGCTGTAATTGAGACCGGTCGGGAGCAAGGTCCATGTTATACTGATATTGTTTCAGAAATGCTTCAGAGAAATCTTTCCAACTGTGAATGTCGGAGGATTGCAGCTGCATATACCAATCTAACGATGCCCCAGTCAGACTGTTCTGGAAATAGTGAATGAGCACCTTGTCATCATGAGCATAAGCGGCCATTTTTCTAACATACATCGTCAAATGGCTAGATGGACACCCGGTGCCGCGATATTTATCAAAGTCAGGGGCTTTGAATTTAGGAGGAATGACAACATCTGGGACAAGGCACAACTCTCGGGCATCCCTGGCTCTAGTACCCGATCCTTCCACAGCTCTTAAACGCTCTTCAAGCAAGTGATACCGATCCCCATACTGAGTGCTCTCAAACAAATGACCTTGTGGATAGTTCCCCGAACTATGATAATAACCCCCATACTGAGCAGGGTTTCCCATGTAATGGACAGCATTCTGAGGATTCACAACAACTCCCGGAGTAGGAGTAGGTGAACTTCTTGGCAGCACAATACCAGGACTAGGAGTATGAATTTGTGGGCCCATAGCAGCTCCACTGGGTATAGTCATGACAGGTTGACTCGACCCCACAGGAATAGCTTCAGCAACGGACGACATATAAGCCATTGGCATCCCCCAAGGATATATCTGTGCATTCAGATGACCCTGTCCGCTCGCCCCTGGAGAATGGGCAAAGTGACTGACCCCTTGTCCATAAGAAGTGTGAGTAGTTGTAACTTTAGCGGACACCGGAGGAGAAACGAAAGTAACAACCCCTTCAGGATTTACAACAGCGGCGGCCCCAGCAGCGGCTCCACCCCTCAGATTCTGTAGCATACTCATTACTTCGACCATCTGTGCTTCCATAGCCTCAACTTTAGTCTTCAAGGCCTGATTTTCCTGAGCCAGTTGCTCAGGGTTAAGAATCTCCACACCCAACTCGTCTTGACTCAGGCGGTCCTCATCCCCGAGATGCTGATTGCTAGCCATCAATCTTGCTTGTAGACGGGTGTAATATCGATGTTGGCGAACCAGCTTGCCTTTCGTTTCTGTTGGTAGAACATGTTTATGAGTACAAGTATGAATGCGTAAATGAATGCAATGCATATGCACATGGCCTTATGTTATTTTTGTGTTTAGCGCCAGGAATCGTGAGATAACTCGCTCTTGTCATAAGCAAACATCGAAACATTTTAAGAGCGTGACGAACATTGGGATCAACAAGCGATAGGGCATACTTCCTTCGAGTTTTAAGCCAATCATAAGAAAGAAAGAGAGTACAATACTATTAAGAGTGCAATACAATATCTCTCAAAGAAAAAATACAATGCTCTTAGAAAATTACGACATTCTAAAGAAAAATTATAACTTCCTAGAGAACATTCTAAAAAGAAAATTACAATGCACTGAAATCTAGTGGCATATGGTCTTCAACTTCTTTTTCTTTTCTCTTTCTTTGCTTGCAGCAGCGGCTCCTTCAGCCTTTTCCATGAGCTCCTCAGTCAGGGCCTTGCAGAAATTCACAAACTCATACACATGTACTGGGGTATTGAAGGGGAGCATCTCAGCTTCGACCCTCCTTAGCCTTCTGGGGACATCCCTTACGGCTTGATTAGCTAGCCATGCCAACTTTGAGAATTTACCCCTCCAAAGTCGGATCTCATATCTTAGCTCTTTAATAATCTCTTGCTCTTCTATCTTGCCAATCAGTGCTAGGAAGCGCTGCTCCCAGTACTTGCTCTCCGCTTGCACTTGCCTGTAAGACCCCCCTAGGTACCGGAGATTCCTTGCCAGTTCATCAGATCTTTCTTGCTCATACCTCAGCATTTCTTGATATTCTCTGAGAACATTCCCAATGGAATTTCTTTCTTGTTCAAGATTCTTCAGCTGCCTTTTCAACTCCACCACCAAGTGAGGTTCTTGCCTGGGCTCAGTCGCCACAATCTTCCGTTCTTTGGCTTCTTCAAGGGCCTTTCTTGTTTTCTGCTTGTACCTTTGGAGTTCATCCCTAGCCCCCTTTAGGTATTTCTGAGCTTCTAGTTTACTCTCCTTTTCCGCTTTGAATCGCTTGACACTTTCCTCAACAGCTATCATCTTGATTTTGTTCTCTTCCTCTAACTTCTCCTTTTGTAGGGTTACTTTCTCCAACCCTGCTTGCAATGCCTTTTTTTCTTCCTCCGCTTTTGCTAAGGCAGATTTAGCCTCATTCAACTCCTCAGGGGTAGGAAGGCGAGGCTCTGGCATCTCTTTCTCGACTGGCAGTGCCTCTTGGGAAGGTGGACGAGCACTTTGAATTCTTTCATGCAACCATTGGTAAAAAGTGACATCGCCAACCTTTTTCATGAGCTCATCTTTATCTTTACGGACCACAGTTTCCCATCCCTTTGAGATTTTTCGGAGTAAACCCTTGTTCTTTGGATCTTCTCTGTCAAGGAAAATGGGAGTCAGCATGTCTTTGGTAGGCATATTCCTCATAGGGTACCCAAGCTGTCGGATAATCAAGGAAGGATTATAGTTGATGCAGCCTTGAGTACCCATTAGGGGCACGTTCTGAAAGTCTCCACACTGAAACACAGCGGAGGGTCTGTTCTTCCAACATGAAGGAGTGTACCATCGGACCTTGAGGGCATTAAGACTCCCTAAGGTATGCACCCACTCCTGAGCACTTTTGACCTCTACCTCACAATTCAAGGCATAAGCCAACAGATCTGTAGCTGGATTCTTGTGAGCGATGACGTGGTTAAGGAGCCAAGCATATAGTACATGAAGGGAGCAGGCAATCTTCTTTTTCCCCAACACTCGATGATGAGTAAAGGAGTAGTAAGTTTCTACGAGTACGGCTGGTACTGGGTTAATTGGATTATCCTTGCTTATGAAGGCTAAGAACACCCCAATGGCAACCTCATCAATGAACCTTTAAACTTGTGGGAAGAGGACAATCCCAAAGATGGTTAGTGCCAGCAACTGCTTAAAGGGACCCCATCTGTTGGCTTGAGCATGGGACTTCATTAGGTCTTCAAAATAACTTAGTGGAAACCCCATTATACGGTTCTTTTTCTCTTTTCGAAGCTTTAACTCCCCCCACTCCAACTTGCAGTAGCAAAGAGAGCCTCTGATTTGAATATTGATGCCCCTGGCACTGATAAGGCGCCGCTTTTGACTTAAAGAAACCTAAAATTTGCTCATACTCTTCTAAAGTTGGTGAGAGTTGGAAATCCTTGAAGATGAAACAACGGATATCCGGATCATAGAACTGACTGAGGGCTTTCACAGCATTTTCTTGAAGATCCAACTGCAGCAACCGAAGAATATTCCCCTAAGCCTTTTCAAATAACCCACGCTCATTCGGTCCCATTAGAGAGGCGCACTCTATCAAACTGGCCACATCTACTTTCTTTACTATTGGAAATCTCGAATTTAGCATACCTTCGCTTCTTGATCCCATGTTGTCTCGTTTTTCACGCCTACGACAAGATTCCAAATTACTCCAAGATTACCGGCAAACAAATTAGATGCATGAAGAATGCTGCATGAAGTTTTTTTTTCAGAATTTTTCTTATGTAATGCATGATGTTATGATGCAAAGTGCGGATGATGAGGATGCTTTTTCATGTTATTTACATAAAGAAAGATATTTACAGGTGGGGGTTTGAAAATTTAGGGCAGTATACCCTATATGCCACCTCATATAGGTATTTATGAAAGAGAAGGAAAAATATATTCTTTTTGATTTTGTTGTTTTTTCGAAAATCATTGAAGGAAAAGAACTAAACTAGATGTAATAATGCAACACACGATTTTGGAAAAGCCCTTGTGACCTAAGAAGAGGTGAGACCTACGATCTAGGGTAATTTAAAGGGTAATCCTCCCATGTAGCTCTATTCGCTCCCTTACAAGGCCACCAGAGCTACAGTCCCTTTCACAAAACTCCCCACAAATGCAGCAAACTGCTAGGTGTGAGGCATCATGAAAGAGCACAACTTTGGTTGAAACTTTTGCAAGTAGCCAAACGGACAAAGGTCTTGATGGGCTCTCACTACTCGAATCCACTCTCCTAAGTTTTTGCAGACCTGGGTTATGGTCCCACTCAAAACACATAGTCACAGGGTATAAGTGTAGTGTGTGTCAAGGGCATTTTCCCTAGCACTACTGTAACACCCCATTTCTACCCAGCTATTTATAATAAAAATCAGAGTTTAAAAATTTATCCCTTAAATTCATTTCAATGGGATGCTACACATCACTTCAATTCAACAACAACAAAATCAACATAAACTTTTATTTCATCAGTATAATACGCAACACCATCATAGGATGGGATTTCTCAAAACTTTCATTATGTAATTCCACACACTAGGAAATAAACTTCATACACTACGCAGCGGAAAATAGAAACAGTTCTAAAGAGACAACAACAGTCTCATTAACAACATGTAAATATCTCATAACAAAACAGTTCAGCAAGGACAAATCAGCCAACTAGAACTAAGCCCATCCCCTAGGTGCTACGTATCAGAGCAGACCGACTCGGGAATGAAGGGGTAAGCCTTCACTCAGGGCTACCTGTGGTAAACAACAACAGAAGGGTGAGTCTCAAACCATATAATAAAGACTATAATAAGAAGTATATTTAATCATATGATCACACACACACACAGTCATACAGTAGCATAGTTCATATCAACCAACGACTCACATGCTCTTTATGAGACTAATGCAATGCACTCCTATATGTGGTACCACTTGCCCAGACCGCAGCCTCATTATTATAATATCAAACTCAGACCGCAGCCTTATCATCATAATATATAAACTCAGACCGCAGCCTTATCATTACAATATATAAACTCAGACCGCAGCCTTATGTATGCGTGAGACTCTATAAACATGCCACAACCCAATCATACATCATTAACATCATTCCTCATTACTCGTCAATTTTAGTTTTAGCCCCCATGGCTTATGCCCCCATGGCTCATGCCCCCATGGCATCATCAATTATTCCACTCACTATCTCATCTCAATCACGTCCCAAGGACTAATCCCAACTAGAGGACTAAAATCTCATTCAAGGACCTAAACACCACTTAGGACCAAAACAATACCTAGGGATCAAACCGTCACCTAGAAACCAAAACAGCACACGTTTAAGCACAAGGCAGCACCAGGCGCCATTCTCCCACAAACTGGCGCCCCCCCCCCCCCCCCCCCCCCCGTGGCAACCAGCGCCTATACACCCGTGGGGTGTATAGGAAACGGCAACACAACTAGTACATTACTAGGACAACTCAAAAACGACATGTGCAGAGACAAAACCGCCTGAGCCAAAACGTTCAAAATTAAGTTTGGGCACATGGATACAAGAGTTGGCACGGAAAAATATGCCCAGAAATTGAGTTACACCCAAAATACGTTTCACACGCGCACACACATAGTTAAAATAGCGCCCACCGGGACATTTTCAAAACGACGCGTGCAAAACTAAAAATACCTTAGCCACAGTGCTTAAAATACAATTTGGGCAGGTGAATACAAAATTTGGCTCGGGAAAATATGCTTAGAAATTGATTTGCACGCAAAGCCCCCTTTACACAAGCTAAAACTATGCCCCATAGGACCATTTCGAAACAACGCGTGCAAAACTGAAAATACCTTAGCCACAGTGCTTAAAATACAATTTGGGCAGGTGAATACAAAATTTGGCTCGGGAAAATATGCTTAGAAATTGATTTGCACGCAAGCCCCATTTACACAAGCTAAAACTATGCCCCATAGGACCATTTCAAAACAACGCGTGCAAACCTGAAACTACTTTAGCCAACATGTTTTAAATACAATTTGGGCAGGTGAATACCAAAAATGGCACAAGAAAATATGTTCAGAAATCGAGTTTCACCAAAACGCCCTTCACACACGCACACGCATAGCCAAAACAATGGCCACTAGGACAACTCCAGAAATACACGTGAACAACTGAAACCACTCGAGCCAAAACACTTAAAATCAAATTTGGTCACGTGAATACAAAATTTGGCACGGTAAAATATGTTTAGAAAACTGAGTTTTACCCAAGAACACGTTTTGTGCGCCTTGCCTAGGCACAGGCAGCAACCTGGCGCCACCCCAGGCGCCACAGGGCAGCCACACTGGAGCCCTGCACAGACCCACACACGCACCCAGCAACCAGAACAGTGCCCAGGGCGCCATTTTCCCCAGCAACTTGGCGCCCAGGCAGCAACCAACTCACGCAACACCACACAAACCCACTGCTACAGTGCACAGGGCGCCTTTTCTCTAGCCATAGGGCGCCCTGGAGTACCTAAAATTCCATAAAATCATTTTCAACTCAATTTGCTCAAAACCAATCATCAACAACATTACAAAAACATGTTATGATCATGCCAACAACTCCAATTTCACACTTACACACTAAATACACATCAAAATGCGAAATCAACATGTTATAAACCCTAACTCAAGCCTAAATCGATTTTCTCCTACAATTTCGTCAATTTCACCCAATCCAAACAATCCAACAAATATCATATAACATCAAATAGGACCCTATGATCTACATACGACCTATTATATTCCCTATTATAGAGTGAGACTCCCCTTACCTTAAATTAACCGAAGAAAAGCACTTCTCACGGAGTCACCTACAAAACCTCGGCAACTAGCGTCATTCTTCTCCTTCTTCTCAAGGTGCGATGCTCTCCTTCTCTTCTCCCTAGGGTGCGCCGAATTCCTTCTCCCTTTTCTCTCCTCTCTTTCGTTTCTTTCTTTTCTTTGACAAATGGTGCGAATTGCACCAACCCTAGGAGCCTAAGTCATTGGGCTTGGGCTCTTGGGCCAATACTTGCCACCCCGGAATTATTGATACCACTCCCTTTTTCTTTTTAATTAAACATCATCCTATTGTTTTATTATAACTATTCCATGAAATACCTAAGTAATTTAATTTAATAACTACTTAATTATTTTGGGGCGTTACAACTCTCCCCCACTTAGAACATTTTCGTCCTCGAAAATTTAGTCAAACTCACGAAACACTACCAAATCTCTTCCTCATCTCTAACCGTCCTCTCCCATAATCTATCGCATACTTGGCAGTAGACTAAACACCCTTCCACTCACAAACTACAACCATCTAGACAACTAGCACTATCCACATTGCTGATCATTATTTCCTTGATTACCGGCGGTAAGTGATTGGCCGGCCGTCCCTCCTACTTGTTCAGCCAGGTAACTCCAGAAATAATAACCAGACTCATCACCTCCCAAAACTCACCGACTTACTACGACAATTAACCATGGACATGGTTATGCTCTAACCAGTTCATACTCGAGATTACATCTAACCCATTCAGCGGCAGCAAGTAAGATTCACCACAGGGTCTCTGTCGAAGATCGACAAGGGACACTGAGGACACAACACACAAAGCAAGACTCGGACCCAACGATATTGTATCAGCCTCTCACAGGCTAGATACAACTCAAACTGAAAATATTGTATCAGTCTCTCACAGGCTAGATACAACTCAAACTGAAAGGTATTATATCAGCCTCTCACAGGCTAGATATAATTTCAGACTCTAGAATTCCATATGACAACACGCACAACCACATATCACAACCACAATCATAGTGCAGTCAAAACATCAAATAAGCACCATTCTCATTTGTCACAGGTTAGGTAGCTCATCACAATGATATCAAAGCATAGTCATACATCACATATTATAAAGAAGATAGTAACAAGGACACACATGGTTTACCCGCACTTTTAGTTATTCGAATCCAAATAATTCTTTATACACTTAAGTTCGTCAATAGTAATCATTTCTTATTCAAATAGTAAAGCATCAAAATATCAACATAAGGTTAATTACTAACTCTAGTCCTATTGCATTCTCTTTTAATGTAGCATACAATATTTCTGAACATAAAATGTTACACTACTTGTTGGCTCTTTTACTCATTCCTCAATGCAACGACATTATTTTATATTCATAATTCAAGTCTGAGACACGACAAGCACACCAAAACAATTCAATTTAAACGATCTCTACAAAAATAATAATATTTAATCACACATGAAGATCATACCAGCATATCACATAGGGTACTCAATTAACACCATAAACTTGGGAGTTCAATAAAAGCAAACGTGTAAGAACAATATCTACAATAATACCAACATGCATTCATTTTTTTAACATGCATTCCATATTTAACTCATTAAACCACACAACACAATTGGCACAACTGCGAAATAATCAAATAGGAATTCGTTTATTAAAAATAAGTTTGATACCAATATTGTATCCCATCATAAAATTTGTTTATTAGGGGTTCACAAACAATCTCATAACTCACTTCATTTTCGACTTACAAAACCACGTAACACAATTAAAGAGGTACCAACCAAAATCAGACAATAAAATCAGTTGTAGACAATTAGAGTTCGCAAATAGTTTTAAGCATGCATTTATTCTAGTCACCTCTACAGTCATATTTTATAAATTTCAATGAAACATAATTCCACCAATTTAAACACCAAACATTTACATTCTTTTAAATATGTAAAAAGGGAAGTAACTAGACTCGATTAGGTTACAAAAAGGCAAAGGGAAACGGAGTCCAAACACTTAACACCTAATGATTCCAACACTTAACACCAAGTAGTTATACTCGAGAAGGAAATCAAAGTGTGCAACATCAAGAGTGTGGAACAATCCTTTACTATCGTCTAATTGGAATCTAGAAAGATACACTTCACAACCTCAATAGAATTAGAAATACCACAAAATAAGAGCCAGAGGAAAATACTTTCATAAAACCCAATTTTTTTCAAATATATTGAACTCGCCGTTAATCCAAAACAGTCAATAATGGTATTTATAGGTTTTTAGTTCCATAGAGTAACAAGCTAATAAGGAGCACATCCATTTTATGGCACATAGTTCAAATCAGCTCAAAAATCTTTTTCGTTGGGGTCATAAAGGAGTAAGTGAGACGTATTATACTAAGCCTTGTAGAAAAGAAGGTAGGATACTTAACACTACAACATTGATCAATTACACATTGTCAAATATAATTAAAACACGAGTCACTACAACATTTTTGACTTTAGGCCACGCCACTCATTGCCACGGCTAAAAAACCGTGGCTTGAACAGGGAATAGGCCACGCGTTTACAACTGTTGGTAATAAATAGATATTACGCCGCTGATTTGTTAACTTGATGTTACAACCGTGGGCTGAAATGTCTATAAGCCTCTATTAAAAAACCGTGGACTAAAACTAAAGTATGACTAAAACAAACCGTGGACTTATTTCTATCAAAAAAGTAGGCGCTAAGTATGAAATTTTTTGCGAAGAAAAAATGCGCTTCTCTAAAATCACTCTCGCGCTTCTCTAAAATCACTCTCGCGTTTCTGATCCAAAAATCCCCTCTCTTCGTCGTCTTCCCCTCACCTTTGTCGGCGTCTTCGTGAGAGGTGGGTGGAGCTTCATCCTTGCCTTTCCATCCCATCCTAGACGACACATCACTCTCTATAACCCTAAAAATTTGAATGAAATCGATTTGAGGCATAAATATTCCAGAAACGATTTGGAAATGATTTCGCATCTCTTAGTGTCTTCTGCAAGTTCCAATTTGGCATTTCAATTTCGATTTCGCATTTCTCTCTCTTCGCATTGTATCTCGCTCGTAGCTCAGTGACAGCATTTGCACTCCCATCTCAGGCTCTCATCCCATCCTTGGCTGAGCTCTAACCTTCAGATTTACTATAAGGTTCCTTTCTCTCTCGGATTCACCATTTATGGTTGGTTTTGATTTTCGTTTTCCTGATTTCTTGCAGATTTCACTTCAGTTCTTGTGATTTCATATCGTCATATTTTTTCTAAATTTTGTAGATTCGAGTCATTTAAGTTCTTCCTTCCTTTTTTTTACTCCTAATCTTGTTAATGTTTTGTATTCAACATTCCTGTTTTGATTTTAGGGCATTGTAATATTTTTCTCTTTGTTTCATCGATTTTTGTAAAAATTGTTGATTCAAAATTGGGGAAACAAGTAAATCTCTTGTTAGTTTTAGGTGTTAATAATGGTAAGAGGTTTGAACTATTCAACAGTGATCCATCAACCACTCTGCTTGAGTTCCTGCAATGTTCATGAAGACCATGGAAGCAATAATTCTAGAAGCAAACACAAAGTCTTTCAGCTTACTGGTGTACTGTTTTAGAAGTTTACTTGTGCTTGAGTTCCTGTAATGTTCATGAATACTGTGGAAGCAAGATTTACTGGTGTACTGTTTTAGAAGTTTTAAACTTTTATTGATGCTCAAAGAAATTGCTCTAGAATGTGTAGCAATCAGCTTAGTTGTTTCTTTTGTCTAGAATTGGAACTCATAATTTTCATATTTTGGCTAGTGGAGACACTCATAATTATCCACTGTCACAGCTTTTTCACTTGATTTTGATATTTGAAGTTCATTTGATTGGTATTTTCCACTTTCACCTTCTGCATAAAAGCTAGGTTGTCCTCTTTTAATTTGTTGGTATGCATTGTATTTGGAATATGTGTCTTTAATGTCATGCCTTCTCAATGTGTTTAATTGGGCCCAAAGTTCCTTCTGTGTCATGTAAACAACTTTAATTTTAGAATTTTCTGCGAAGCATACTAAACGATTACCGTTTTAGAATTTTAAGTATCCACTGTAAACAACTTTAATTTGGTTCTCATGTTTACCGTTTTCTGTTTTTGCTGCCATTGCACAAATCTATAGTGTGAAACTGTGAATTGTGAAAAGATTCTAAATGCCTACATCATATTTGATTAGTTTGCTGTAATTTGACATTAGCTAAATTGTATTTGTCCTTTATCTGCTGATGAAATGATAGATCTTTTTCCATTAGAAGTATTGATAAAGTGATAATACAAGTTCAAAGCACCAAATCCTTGTTTAGCTGTCAATTTTGAAATGTTCAAGATGATTTTGTTCCATACTTTTATTATTGAATAGTATATAGGCTACTCTATTTTGCAGTTTCCTTTTTCACAGGATACTGATTGAATAAATGGAGGTGTCAATCCATCGTGTATTTATATTTTGTTCCTGTACAAGCTAATTATCTACAAATGGCTATGCAATCCATTGATCAAGGACTGTCATATCATATCCTTTACCAATGCATCTTCTTTTTTGAATTTAAAGTTTGAAATGGCATGAATATTAATTTCCATCTTTGATTTCTAGGGTCTTGGGTGAACTTCTATGGAAACATAGGAAAACTATTGCTATCCTTGGTATGTGGTATTATTTCATTGCATGAAGTTTTATTGGTTTCTTTCTGAACAAGAGTTTAATTACCCTTAAGTCAATAACAACTCTATTCTTGAATTTTGTTATTCTGATCAATCAAATAAATTTACATTATTCACTTTTTAAAGAATATATAAAATTAATAACATTGTTATTGATTGAATAATCATTGCAGGTGTCTATAGTCTTTGACATCCTCTTCATGTTCCAACATTATCTGCTATATCCTTAAAGTAAACGCAAAACAGAGGCATCTATTGAACTTGATAATGCCAAGTCTTCAGATCAGCCTTCTTCTGAGATTGTCTAAGATGTAACTTGTTTCATAAGTTTTTATGGAATGAACTCACACCATTAGTAGTTGATCCTTTTCCTAGGCAGTTATAATATGTCACTACAACATCTCTTAAATCAACAGGGCGAGTTGTCTTGACTGAGGTGAGCTTTATTCCTTAGTATCTCATTCTGTCATAGTTTTGTTTTTTGGTAAAATCTGATTGTGTGTGACAGAAATAAAGAGCTAAATGTGCATAATGGTGCAGAGTATAGACTACTATACTATTGTATCAAGCTAAGACACCAATATAGGAACCAGTTTTGCCGAACAGTGAATTAGGAGTGCTCCTGGCTGATCCACCAATATAGGACACTTATTAATACTTGATTTATTTGAACTGATTTGTCCTACCTAAAATAGAAACAGAATTGAGATTTTTGTTACCTAAAATAGAAACAGAATTGAGATTTTCAATATTCCAAGTGCCTTTCTTTGTGTTTCTTTGTGTCTTTCTTTGTGTCTGCATTCAATTGATGTGTTCCACACTCTCTACGTCTCTTTTTTGTTCTGTTTTTGAGCTGATATAAAGTGGATGACTGACTCTTACTTACGTTGGTCTCTTTACTTCTTTGTTTGGGTTCAGTTATTTTATTGATGATGAATGGGGACCTGTTGGAAGCTTCAACTGGTTTGCTTCTCATGCGACTTCAATGAGTCATAAAAACATGCCTATATAGATTTCACCAAACTTGAGGTAACTATTTCTAATCTGTGTTTTATACCTTCTGGTTGTCCATTATCTTTTTCTGTCTTGTTGCTTGAATATGTCATGGTGTGTTATGTTATGCTTATTATTGTTCTGATTGTACATCAGGGCAGTCCTTTCTAGAAGCTAGTCAACAACTTGATTAAGAGAACAAGTAAGGAACAAATAGATTGTCAGCACCCAGAGCCCATTTTGCTTGATGCTGGTGAAATGGCAATACCGAATGATTGGGCTTTATTTCAGTTCTTACTTAGTATGAGTCATCCAGACAGTGATATACTTTTTCCAAGACCTTCATTTTATGTATACCTTACCAAATTAGATGGTTTCTTCTCTCTCTCTCTGTTCAAATTATATGAGGTTATTGAGGTTTCAATGTCAAACTATGAACACTTAATTTGAATAATAAGATATGTGTGCTGTGAATAAGTTAATGTAGTGTGCTTTTGAAAATGTATATGATCCTATAGAAAGTGTTTTACGATGTTTGTAATGTTGTTGAATGTCAAGGATATGTAATTGATGTAATGTTTTATGTTCATGGTGACTAATTGTTGATATTTTGGAAAAAAAATTGGGTTTAAAGATATAGGCCACGGTTATTTACCTGTGGCCAATTGAAAACCGCGGCTTAAACTTATAGGCCACGGTTATTTATGTGTGGCCAATTAAAAACCGTGGCCAGAAACCAGACTAATAAACCGTGGCCAATTTTAATAGCTTTGGCCACGGTTTTGATAATTCGTGGCCTAATGTTAAAAAACCGTGGCCTGAAGGAATAGGCAACGGCCACCTACCCCACGCCTCCAAAACCGTGGCCTAAAGTTTAGGCCACGGTTTTTTCACTTCTGGCCACGGTTTTCGGCCGTTGCGTAAACCTCTTTTTGTTGTAGTGAGTACAAACATCATTTTAATTTTAAGAACTCGGCACTTCAAGTTATTACGAAGACAGCACGTTTTTCAGCATAAAAATAGCGCTTCATTTTTGTAAAACGGCCGTATAATTATTTTAAAAAAAAAATGCAGCAGCTCATACCTCAATTAAAACGGCAGACATCACCCTAATTTATAAAAACAACACTTCATCTTCATAAAACCGCACTACACTTATTTCATAAAACAACAACTCATTCTATAAGAATAAACCGTAACATAGCAACTCATTTAGTTGGCAAACAGCAATACTTTAAATTGACAAAACAGCAACAGCATACAATTTTTAGTCACTACACATAGCATCCTCTCAATTTATTTTCAATTTCGTTCATCATCTAAACACACAATTCAATCACCTCCTACAACTCAACATTCAATTAAAGCTAGAACATCCCATGCATCGTATTTCAATTCAATTTCAAGGTTCATACAACACGAAGATTATGAACAGAACAACAAAGACATGGTTCACGCATCAGGAAAAGGGTACAGCACACATTACTAGCAGGGTATCTCCCCCACTAGTTCTCTTACCATAAGCAGTCTCCAGTTACTTTTACCTGCAGGAACATCACTACCACACAACCATTGGTTAGAACTAAACGGCAGTACTCGACTGCCGACTGACACGACGACTCGACAACTTGGTCGGACGGACCGACCATTGCTCTGATACCACTTATGTAACACCCCATTTCTACCCAGCTATTTATAATAAAAATCAGAGTTTAAAAATTTATCCCTTAAATTCATTTCAATGGGATGCTACACATCACTTCAATTCAACAACAACAAAATCAACATAAACTTTTATTTCATCAGTATAATACGCAACACCATCATAGGATGGGATTTCCCAAAACTTTCATTATGTAATTCCACACACTAGGAAATAAACTTCATACACTACGCAGCGGAAAATAGAAACAGTTCTAAAGAGACAACAACAGTCTCATTAACAACATGTAAATATCTCATAACAAAACAGTTCAGCAAGGACAAATCAGCTAACTAGAACTAAGCCCATCCCCTAGGTGCTACGTATCAGAGCAGACCGACTCGGGAATGAAGGGGTAAGCCTTCACTCAGGGCTACCTGTGGTAAACAACAACAGAAGGGTGAGTCTCAAACCATATAATAAAGACTATAATAAGAAGTATATTTAATCATATGATCACACACACACACAGTCATACAGTAGCATAGTTCATATCAACCAACGACTCACATGCTCTTTATGAGACTAATGCAATGCACTCCTATATGTGGTACCACTTGCCCAGACCGCAGCCTCATTATTATAATATCAAACTCAGACCGCAGCCTTATCATCATAATATATAAACTCAGACCGTAGCCTTATCATTACAATATATAAACTCAGACCGCAGCCTTATGTATGCATGAGACTCTATAAACATGCCACAACCCAATCATACATCATTAACATCATTCCTCATTACTCGTCAATTTTAGTTTTAGCCCCCATGGCTTATGCCCCCATGGCTCATGCCCCCATGGCATCATCAATTATTCCACTCAATATCTCATCTCAATCACGTCCCAAGGACTAATCCCAACTAGAGGACTAAAATCTCATTCAAGGACCTAAACACCACTTAGGACCAAAACAATACCTAGGGACTAAACCGTCACCTAGAAACCAAAACAGCACACGCTTAAGCACAAGGCGCCATTCTCCCACAAACTGGCGCCCCCCCCCCCCCCCCCCCCCGGTGGCAACCAGCGCCTATACACCCGTGGGGTGTATAGGAAACGGCAACACAACTAGTACATTACTAGGACAACTCAAAAACGACATGTGCAGAGACAAAACCGCCTGAGCCAAAACGTTCAAAATTAAGTTTGGGCACATGGATACAAGAGTTGGCACGGAAAAATATGCCCAGAAATTGAGTTACACCCAAAATACGTTTCACACGCGCACACACACAGTTAAAATAGCGCCAACCGGGAAATTTTCAAAACGACGCGTGCAAAACTAAAAATACCTTAGCCACAGTGCTTAAAATACAATTTGGGCAGGTGAATACAAAATTTGGCTCGGGAAAATATGCTTAGAAATCGATTTGCACGCAAAGCCCCCTTTACACAAGCTAAAACTATGCCCCATAGGACCATTTCGAAACAACGCGTGCAAAACTGAAAATACCTTAGCCACAGTGCTTAAAATACAATTTGGGCAGGTGAATACAAAATTTGGCTCGGGAAAATATGCTTAGAAATTGATTTGCACGCAAGCCCCCTTTACACAAGCTAAAACTATGCCCCATAGGACCATTTCAAAACAACGCGTGCAAACCTGAAACTACTTTAGCCAACATGTTTTAAATACAATTTGGGCAGGTGAATACCAAAAATGGCACAGGAAAATATGTTCAGAAATCGAGTTTCACCAAAACGCCCTTCACACACGCACACGCATAGCCAAAACAATGGCCACTAGGACAACTCCAGAAATACACGTGAACAACTGAAACCACTCGAGCCAAAACACTTAAAATCAAATTTGGTCACGTGAATACAAAATTTGGCACGGTAAAATATGTTTAGAAAACTGAGTTTTACCCAAGAACACGTTTTGTGCGCCTTGCCTAGGCACAGGCAGCAACCTGGCGCCACCCCAGGCGCCACAGGGCAGCCACACTGGCGCCCTACACAGACCCACACACGCACCCAGCAACCAGAACAGTGCCCAGGGCGCCATTTTCCCCAGCAACTTGGCGCCCAGGCAGCAACCAACTCACGTAACACCACACAAACCCACTGCTACAGTGCACAGGGCGCCTTTTCTCTAGCCATAGGGCGCCCTGGAGTACCTAAAATTCCTTAAAATCATTTTCAACTCAATTTGCTCAAAACCAATCATCAACAACATTACAAAAACATGTTATGATCATGCCAACAACTCCAATTTCACACTTACACACTAAATACACATCAAAATGCGAAATCAACATGTTATAAACCCTAACTCAAGCCTAAATCGATTTTCTCCTACAATTCGTCAATTTCACCCAATCCAAACAATCCAACAAATATCATATAACATCAAATAGGACCCTATGATCTACATACGACCTATTATATTCCCTATTATAGAGTGAGACTCCCCTTACCTTAAATTAACCGAAGAAAAGCACTTCTCACGGAGTCACCTACAAAACCTCGGCAACTAGCGTCATTCTTCTCCTTCTTCTCAAGGTGCGATGCTCTCCTTCTCTTCTCCCTAGGGTGCGCCGAATTCCTTCTCCATTTTCTCTCCTCTCTTTCGTTTCTTTCTTTTCTTTGACAAATGGTGCGAATTGCACCAACCCTAGGAGCCTAAGTCATTGGGCTTGGGCTCTTGGGCCAATACTTGCCACCCCGGAATTATTGATACCACTCCCTTTTTCTTTTTAATTAAACATCATCCTATTGTTTTATTATAACTATTCCATGAAATACCTAAGTAATTTAATTTAATAACTACTTAATTATTTTGGGGCGTTACAACTACCCCCACCTGAAATGAAAACCAAAGCAGTCCAGACAATAGCTAGCAATAACAAGTCATCTACCCTAGGGTTCCATACCTAGGATATCTATAAGCAAGGATATTGCTTACCTTAAGAAGAGGAGCCAAGAAGAGGGGACATGATAGAATAGGGGGAAAGATGCATGAACTTACCAAAGAAAGGGAGCGAAGAAGAAGGGATCATGGGGATTGGAAGAATACATGGGCATAAGCAATAAAAGAAAAGGAATAAAAGATGAGATAGGGAACAACATAGAAGAAGACAAATGCATATGCCTACAATCAATGATAAGAAAGAAAGGCAAACAAGATTTTAATCAAATCAACAATACATTAAACCACACATTTAAATTAGTTAGGCTTGACCCTCGTCTTTTAAAAAGTGGTCCCCAGTGAAGTCGCCAGCTGTTGCACCCCGAAAAATCCCGGTTTGGGTTTCTCAATGTACAACGTGGAAAAATTTTGAAGCCGCCACCAATATTTTAATTTTAAGACCAAAACATTGAAAAAAGGTCTTTTGAACAAGGCGGATGGTCTTTTGAAAACTAGAGATATCGGTTCGGGGGTCGATTACGTGCGAGGAAGGTGTTAGCACCGCGCACGTCCTTTCTACCGAAAGGGAACCTCTAATTAAATGCGTGGTTTTAACGTTTGATTTGAAAAATATCTAGATTTGCCTATTTATTTGAAGAATGAATGGGAAAACTTAATAAAAATTTTATTTTTGGCGAGAAAGGGGGAGGAAAAAAGGGTTTTTAGAAAAAGTGCTTGACGGGACATGGCCCGCTCCTACGTATCTCCCGGTGCGATGGAGAATTCAAAGCTACGTAGTTCTTGGTGTTTTGGTTTTGAAAATGTTTGAAAAGGGGAAGAGCTTTCATAATGATCAAGCAAGCAAAGGCTTTGAGTGATCATTACTAATGACTCTGGATAGTGTTCATGACAATCAAACAAGCCAAGGCTTTGAGTGATAGTCACTAATAACAATGGGTTTGAAAATGACTTTTTGGTTTGTTTTGTGAAAATGATTGGTTTAGGGTTGCGAAAAGGATTTTTATTTGTTGCGCTTGACGAGAACGTGACTCGCTCCTACGTATCCCAAATGGGAATCAAAGCGACGTAGTTCTAATGAAAACGTTTTTTGAAAAGAGTTTGAAAGGGGAAGAGCTTTCATAATGATCAAGCAAGCAAAGGCTTTGAGTGATCATTACTAATAACCCTTGATGGCGTTCATGACAATCAAACAAGCCAAGGCTTTGAGTGATAGTCACTAATAACTCGCATTAAATGGAAAAGAGTTTGAAAGATTTTTGGAAAAAGGGTGAAGTTATTATCAATGATTGGTTACAAAGTTCAAGCACATTCAATAATCACGGAATCATGCATATGTTGAACATTAATTAAGACTAAACATGCCAATATGATCAAAAGATCCACTTATCAAGGATGCAAGATAAAGTTCTCAAAGCAAATGTGTGTGTGTAGGAAGGGGTGTATTTACCCTAATGACTCTATGCTACAACATGCATGTAGACTTACGTCTTCATTAGGAGGTCATACACATGGATGGAATGGCATATAATTGAATCAAGACATTTAAAATGCATCAAAAACAAGCAAGCAATTGATCATAGGCATAGAATTGTCTTAATTAAACTAAGGAACATATGAGCAACGATTTCTCAATAACATGAACAAAAGGAGAAATTGCATCAAGGCTAAGGTAGGCCTATCCTTTGCATTCATGAATAAGTACCCAAAGGCTAATAACACAATCAAAGAGGAGGGAGCATCAAGGTTTTGGGTAACCTATCCTTTGCAATACCCCATGGACCTTAAACCATAAACCTAACTATCTCATCTTTTATTAATTAAGAAGTTAAAAGGAGAAGGTTGAATCATCTAAAACCATCCTCACCACTTAGAATATGATGCACTAGGCATAAGTGGGAATCATATGATTTATCATCAACAATGGACAATAATAAAACTAGAATACAAGAGCAAGTAAATAAGCACTAAAGCTAAGTTGAATCAGATAGGGCAATCTTCTCACTTTGAGAAAAGTGCACTAGGCACTAGTGAGAATCGACTTGCCTATCATCAACAATGAACAATAAGGAAATTAAAATGCAAAGATTAATTAAACACATGACTAAGTTGAATCACATAGAGCAATCCTCTCACTTTGAGAAAAGTGCACTAGGCACTAGTGAGAATCAATTTGCCTATCATCAACCACTAACAATAAGCAAATTAAAATACACACAACTAAGTTGAATCACATAGAGCAATCCTCTCACTTTGAGAAAAGTGTACTAGGCACTAGTGAGAATCAACTTGCCTATCATCAACCACTAACAATAAGCAAATAAAAATACAAAGATTAAATAAATACATAACTAAGTTGAATCACATAGAGCAATCCTCTCACTTTGAGAAAAGTGCACTAGGCACTAGTGAGAACCAACTTGCCTATCATCAACCACTAACAATAAGCAAATAAAAATACAAGATTAAATAAACACATAACTAAGTTGAATCACATAGAGCAATCCTCTCACTTTGAGAAAAGTGCACTAGGCAGTAGTGAGAATCAACTTGCCTATCATCAACAATTTACAATAATCACACTAAGACACAAAGGTAAATGAACACATAAACTAAATTGAGTCATTTCTAGCAATCTTCACTACTTAGGTCAAGGTGCACTAGGCACTAGTGGGAATCATATTGCTAGATCATCAACCAACAAAAAATAACATCTAACACTAAAATAAAATACTAACAACAAGATTAAGCATCATCAAACAAAGAACAACGACAAAATCAATTTGAAAATGTTTTTAAACATAAGCATGCGAAATGAACAATGCCATAAAACAAACTCTTATTTCATGAAATTTAGTGCAAAATGTTTAGAGATGCAAGGGAAATCATTCAAGCACAAGAACAACTCCTTCAAGGCCAAGGACCCATCTCAAACACCCAAAGCTCCCTAAGTCTTTGTCAAAATGTTTGAAATGGATCCTCAAAGCAACAACAACAAGCAATCAAGAAGGAGTTGGGAGTAGAGGAGAGATTATGCAAGAAAATTAAATATGAGGTGCAAAGCTTCAAGGATTACCTCAAAATCACAAAGAAGGGGATGATATGAACACAAAGATTGCTAGCTCTTAGCAATTTGATGATGCAACCTTGAAGAGAATGGAAGGAATGATGATGATCTAACAAGAAATGGAAGATTTGATGGTGAAAAGTTGAAGAAAATATATGGAAGAGGGGGGAGAGGCTACGGTTTTGGTGAGGAAGGAGAGGGGGAGGAGGTGCTTTTGGTGTGCTAGGGCTTTGTGTAGGAGAATGAGAGGCTAAAGGATCAAATGAGAAGCAAAAAGAGAGGGATCCTTAGGTGTGGGAATGTTGGAGTATTTATAGGATGAAACTAGGTCTAAGGGTAGTTTAGTCTTTGTGCTTTTAATGTGCTCTAGGATTGAGCTTTGATTTTGAATGGAGGGTTGAGATCACTTATCACAAGGATTGAGGGTGGAGAGAAAACACAAAATGGAGAGTATGGAGAGTGGGGGGCGAAAGTTAGAGGAAAGGAAAAGAAAAGAAAAAAATGAATTTCCTATTTTGGAAGAGATATTTTATGTGAGGTACGGTTAAGGGCATTTTAGGGATGGATTGTTACCAAAGAGGGAAGTTGGTGTTTTTTTTATGAAGAGGTTAGTGTAAGTGAGTGAGGTAATTTACCAAAGAGGGTATAATGATTACAAAATGGAAGAGTGTAGAAGAATTTTGTGAGAGGGAGAGAGAGAGAGAGGATTTCGAATGTGAGGAAAGGAAGAGAGAGAAAAAAAACTTGTTTTTGGTCTTTTGTCTTATTGAGGACACTTCCCTTTTTTTTGAGTTTTTTTTGAATTTGAAATTTTTGGGCATGGGAAAATAATGGGAATGCAACTATTGAAAATGTGTCACATATTTTTTTGGGCACCATAAAATATTCCCTCTAGTCACCCATGACAATAAAAATTGTCACTTAAGAATTGAGGAATATTTAATGGTCCTTTCTTTTATTTTTCTATGCACTAAAAATGCAAAAATACATTTTTAATTATTTTTGACTAGGGCTTTCTTTCTAAAAATTGTACAAAAAATATCCTTGATAAAATAAAAATGTACTTTTTGTGGACGTGCATTCTTGGCGAGAAAATCATCTTTTTGCGAAAAATGACCAAAATGCCCTTTTTGACCCTAAAACCCTAATTTGCCTAAAAAGTGCATTCCAACCCTAAAAATGATTTTAAAGACCTTGAAATGACTTCTAGGACCCAAAATGCAATGCATGATGCTCTTCATTCTTCGATTTATTTATTTCTTTGTGGAAAATTAGGGTTTTGACCTAAGCCGGACAAAATTGGGGTATGACAAATAGTTAAAAAATATTTGTCCTTTAAAACACACTACTTAGCGTCGTAGTTTACGTTGATAAAAAAATTTTCATGATAAAAAAAGAAAAAAAGCAATCAAAATTTTCACACCTAAAGTTTCTTTCACGTTCAAATTAGCTTTAAATTAATAGATTATACAAGCAGATGATATATTTCAGTAGATGTATTTTGTTATAGGTTACAAGGAAGTATTTTGTTTCCTTCACCCAAGAGCACTTGGATGAAATGGTAGGGGTCTCTTCTAGCTTAACCAAGATCTTGGGTTTGAATCCATCATTGGGCATGCAGCAGTGTTAAATCTCTTGAGGGAGAGCTTTGCCGTCCACTGTGGTCCTACCCGACTCGAGGGATTAATCTCTACAGTTGCGGGCAGAGGATACTCGGTTTACACCAACATATGAAGTATCCTATCTTGTTTTTTATAAGCAAAATTTCGTTAATAGATGTTGATGTATTTGGTCAAAATTTTAGAATAAATACATCAACCTCTGCTCAATACTTTTTGCTTATAAAAGAAAACAAAGGCAATATGAAATACATGACAAGTGTTTGAATACTTTCCTTCTTTTTTTCTTCTCCATCACAAAAAACAAAGGAGAGAAGAGAGAGAAAATAATTAAAATATATAAAAAAATGTTGAGAGAGTGGATTTAAGAGAGACATAGCTAGAGAGGATGGAGGGAGATGTAGGGTGAGTGGGAAGGAGAGGAGGATCCAAGTCGCAAGAACAAACAGCCTTGTGAATATTAATAAAGTAAGGAAAATGATTAGAGTAATTTTTCACTTGTACTATATGTTCTTTATTGTACATAGTGCGGTTAGTGGGGGTAGATAAAGACAAAGTAACCATGTGATTCACGATATCTTGGTTTGGTTCTCGGTGGAAAAGACTTGATCATTGGTTGAAGAGTTAAATATATGGTTAATTTATTTTGTGGTAAATTATTTTACAAATATTTTGTACTACAATTAAATCTATGGTTTTGTAACCAAACAAAAATATATGGAAAGTGTTAAGCACGTTTTTGTGATCAATAATTATTTCCTCCGGATTTGTCCTTTTGCCCAATTTTCATTTTCGAGATTTGTCCTGCCTTGTTAAACTTCATTGGGTGATGACACACAATTAATATTCTACATATTTTTTAAAAGTAGTCATGTGATTCTCGTCTTGCCAGCTTCTACCAGGTAAACTTCATTAATTTCATGTTATTTTTTTTTCAAAAAAGATTTTATAAATAAGTAATGACTGTGATAGATAAAAGAATGGTTGGTATATATATATATATATATATATATATATATATATATATATATATATATATATATATAGTCCCTCCGTTTTAATTTAAGTGTCACATTGAGTATTTCACACATATTAAAAAAATTGCCTTAATTGGTAAAAGGTTAACTAAAAATAAAAAATGACATTATGTTGAAACTACATATTTAGTAAATAGGACTGTTAATTTGAAACGGAGGACATAATAAACATTTAGAAATAGTGGCATAAAGTGTCGGCAATGTATGTGTCTATTTAATGATAATGTGTCAACGAAAGTGGTCCATTTAATAAACTAAAAAATTTGAAAAATATATGCTTTTATTTTCAGCATTCTAGATAGTATATATTACAAGAGTAATTTAACCGTATCACACATACGTATAGGTATGTGTTATGTACCTTGCAGTGTTGGGTGGACCGCAGTTGGTAGGTCACCTGCTCCCTGGTCGGAGGTTAGTGTGAGTCCGGGAGAGGTACCGGCGAAACCACTCCGACGCTCAAGTCAGTATTGAGAATAGATGAGTGATTTAGCTAGGAATGAGAGTCTACCTTGTTATGCCACTGTGAGCTGGTATTTAGAGGAATTCATGCCCGTTGTGAGCCGTCAAATTGATAGAGTTGATCTGAGCCATCCAAGTGTGATAACCACAATTGGGCTTGCATATGGTGCATATAGATCAAACTGATCGGGCCAATCCATGTCCAAATGCTGAATGGGCCTCTTGGTCCAGCCCAGAACTCCTCCGACGCGATGGCTCGTATGCCTTGTCAGGTCGTGCAAAAAATCTCTTTGTTTGACGACAATACTTTTGCTTTTGATCTTTGACCTTTTTTCACCCACCCTAAGTAGGTGGGTCTTCATCTCTTGAATTACACTTTTGAAATCTTTTGAGAGAGGTGTGTGAGAAGTGGGAGCAAGCTTCTTTTCTTCCCCTCTTGGGTAAGTGTATGTCTTCTTCCTTCTTCTTTTAATGCACATTATGGCCATAAGAAAATATCATTTATGCTCGAAGTTCGTAAATCATGACCATACGAGATGCTTCTTAATGGTGACCATGGCTTCCCTTAAGCAAACCGTGACCTTGATTTTCTTCTTTAAAGGCCACAAACTATGGCCATGGTCACATTGGAACAAATCGTGACCTTGGCGCCCGTGGCGCCTAGGAGCAAACACAAACCGTGAGCTTGCCTGAACTTGGCGCCCAAGAGCCAACACAAAACGTGAACTTGCATGAACTTGGCGCCCATGGCGCCCAGGAGCCAACACAAACCGTCACCTTGAAAACTGTCACCTTGGCGCCCTTGGCACCTAGCCACATAAACCGTCACCTTGGCGCTCTACAGCACAACCCGTCACCTTGCAAACCGTCACCTTGGCGCCCTGCAGCACAAACCGTCACCTTGGCGCCCTTGGCGCCCAGCACAACAAACTGTGACCTTGCTCTTTGCAACCCTTCACCTTGGCGCCCAGCAGCTCAAACCGTGCCCTTGGCGCCCAGCACCACAAACCATGACCATGGCGCCCAACACCACAAACCGTGACCTTGCTCTATGCAACCCGTCACCTTGGCGCCCTTGGCACCCAACAACTCTAAATTTGATCTTGGCGCCCTACTCTTGCAAACTGTGAACATGGGATCCTGGCGCCCTTGACGCCCTGCATTTGCAAACCGAGAACAAAGAATATTAGCGCCCTTGACGCCCTTCACTTTGCAAACCGTGAACATGCGAACCGTGAACATGGGATCTTGGCGCCCCTGGCACCATTCACCAGCAAACCTTCATCATGGAACCGTGACCTCATGGTCTCACGCCCTAGTGGTGATTTTCCACGTGTGCGCCTTGTCGTTGGACTTAGTATTTTTCCGGTAGACAGTCTCTAAATTTGTCTTGCTTTAGGCGGTTGTCGATGCCTCTCAGGACAATCTGTAATGAAGTATACTCTGAACAGAGTTTACCAAGACTTGACCTGGATAGAACTCATCATAAGGGGTCGTGACCACCAAGGTCATCTTGAAGTATACCGTTGGCAAAGTTTACCAGGACTCGGCCCGGATAGAACTTACCCAACGGGTTGTCACCACCAAGTTCAGCTTGAAGTGTACCCTTGGCACAGTTTACCAGGACTCGGCCCGGATAGAACTCGCCCAAGGGGTTGTGATCACCAAGGTCAGCTTGAAGTATACCATTGGCACAGCTTACCAGGACTCGGCCCGGATAGAACTCGCCCAAGGCATTGTGACCGCCAAAGTCACTTAGTGGACCAGTATTTTTACCGATGGCCTTAGTTGTTTCGGCGTGCCGTGGCACACTTGATTCCTTTGCTAGGATTGGAGGTTCACGTTAGGGCTTGCCTACTTCACGCGATCTTGCATCCAGAGATGTATTTGCAAAACCATCATCTTGGAAAGATGGTCTCGGCGTAGAGTTAATGTCGAGGTTGCCCCTACGAGGTAGGCAGTCCTTCCTTGCAGGCTATGTCGGGTCTCAAACTTGTCTTGCTCTACCCCAAACTATGGAGTTGGGCCCTTTTTCTTTCTTGACCTTAAGGAATTTTTCTTTGGAACAAGCATCAGCTAGTGAACTAAAGCAAAAACTCTAATTGCAAAATGAACTTTTATATCGAACTTTTACATTCTGCATTTGTGCCCAAACAGTAAAATTCTTAAATAGGCCTAGTTCTAGTTTCTAGTCCTGATGCCCTGCTCCCTATTCAGAGTCACCAGTCTCATCATATTCCTCATTCACGTACTGAGCGAGCTTCCCTTCGCGGATCATTTCTTCAATGTCATCCCTGAGGGTGTTGCATTTGTTGGTACTGTGCCCATAACTTTTGTGATAACGGCAGTACTTCTTAGAGGGTTGCTCTTTCCTTTGTACGAAAGGTTCGGGCTATTTGATGTCCCGAAACTCCGCATCGGCGCATTCAGCAAGGATCTCAGCCTGGGATGTGTTCAGCCGGGTGTACTCTGAGGAGCGACCTTGTCGAGGTCGGGCTCACGAGGCGTTCTGTAACATCCCTTTTCTACCCGGAAAATTTTGACAAAAATCAGAGTTTCCAAAACGTTTTCAATACACCCACAAGGGATGCTACACTTACACCGTTAAACATCACACGCCAATAATAAAGTTTCACCATTAAAACAGTGCAACACCTAGCACGTCATAACATCATCAAGCAGCAGAATAAAATCAAGGTTCAATTAAATAATTACAACATCACCATAAACTTCAAAAATTAGAATAATAGAAACACTAATAAGCCTAGCGTTCATCCCCCCAAGTGCTACGTATCAGAGCGACGACACCTGACTCAACTAGCGAAGGTAGACTTGCTTTCACTCGCAATCACCTGCACGTTACCAAGATAGGGGTAACATACAAACAGAAGGGGTGAGATATCTAACATTATAATAGCATATATGATAAGCAATATGCTAGAGTTACGACAGCTATATCTACCGCTTCACAACAACATCAATTTCAGATCACCAGAATTTATCACCAAACATCATGAGTATGTATATGAAATGCAACCCACACCAACGGGTATATGCATGTGGTACCAATCATCACCAATAAATTTGCCAATACGGGCAACATCACCTATATGAGCATCACCATCACTACAACATTTTGACCCTATGGCAACGCCTAAAATTCCAACACCTAAAAAACTGTTGCCTTAGATAGCAATGGCAACGATTTTTTTCCACCGTTGTTGATACAATTTTTTTTTACTAAAAGTTTTTGGCAACGGTTTAAAACTGTTGCTTAAAGGTCTAAGACAACGGTTTTTTAGTTGAGCTTTTAGGCAACGCTGAGAAACCGTTGTTATATGTTGAATTATTAAAAAAATAAAAAAATTGAACTAAAATATCATATACTCTTCGCGAATCCTCTTCCTCTACCTCAGACACCATCGCCCTTCTAACCCTAAAGCGAATCCTCTTCCTCCCTCAGCGAGTCTCGAACTCTCCCTCTCCCTCAGCGAATCCTCTTCCTCCCTGTAACTTGCACTCTCGAACTCTCCCTCTTCCCTCAGCGATTTCACAGTTCAAGCGAACCTTCTTCAGTGAACCCTAAATCAGAAATTCATCGTTCCTCTCACACAACGATCCATCGTTCCTCTCTCACAGAAATAGGATCCCCGAATCCCAATCGCATATCACGATTCACATGAACCCTAATCCGAAATCGCACATCACAGAACCCCTAATCCCATCGCACATCGCATGAACCATCACGCATCGGGTCTTCTTCTTCTTCTACATAGTTCGTTGGTGATTTTTGGGGTTTGAAACCAAGCATTTAATCGTAAGTCACACTTCTCTGTTTCAGTTTTGTAATTTGTGCTTGTTATTTTTTAGTGGTGGAAATTTTGTCTTGTAGTATTAGTTTCTGGGTTTTCAGTGCTAGTTTCAGTGCTTAATGGTGGAATTTTGGTTTTGTTTTGGAATTCCATGTAACAATGTTGTATATTTTCTGGAGTTTTGGTTTGATTGTTTGTTCTGTGAGAGTTTTAATTGCAATGAGTTTTTTGTTTTCTGGAGTTTTCATTGCTGATCTGATATACTTGAAGGTTAAACTTCCACGGGAGTATATCAAGATCTCTCCAATATCCAGTGCTATCATCCCTCACAGATCCCCAGTAGGGCAAGTCACAAAAACTGGCTATGTGAATTTATCAACCTTCTCTCAGGTTAGCAAAGGAATCAGCTATGAAATAAAATTACAATTATGTATTCAACTAAAATAAAACATATATAAACCAACTATCGTTTTGTTCTCTAACTGCTTTCCATACAAACTTTTCTTGTTCCATATTTACAGTCTGCTGCTGAAGACATGAAGAATGCTATTCAGGAAATGAAAAATCAAGGTGTCCACTCATACATACTAGATCTACGGAACAATCCGATAATTTACCATTTTCATGGAAAATTTCATAACTAGTGTTACCTTATCTCTTGATAGTGTAACATACAATCATACCCTTTTTTTTCTGTAATTGTGTTGCAGGGTGGTTTGGTAAAAGCTGGGCTTGATGTTGCTCAGATATGGTTAGATGGAGATGAGACTCTAGTGAATACAATTGATAGAGATGGGAATGTCACCCATTAATATGGTCAATGGACATGCTATAACAAATGATCCTCTTGTGGTCATTGTGAGTATTAACTATAGTTTCTTAATTAACTTGATTATGCCTTTTAATTCTACAATCTCTTAATGAGCCAAAAAACGGTATCTTAAGTGTTGCATACTTACATTTGCATATAAATATAAATTGGTTATTATTTTTCTTGTATTGCATCATACTGACGTAGCTTTATGAAACATTTATGTTTGTAATATACTAGTGTTAAGAACTCGTTCAATGCACGAAGAGAAATTCGTGAAAACATTAAAATTTCTTTTTTTCTCAAACTGTTAGTTTTATAAATAGAAATTTGTATCTGCAACAGGTCAACGAGGGAAGTGCAAATGCCAGCGAGATTTTAGCCGGGGTATTACAGGATAACGGTCGAGCTATTCTTGTGGGGAACAAAACATTTGGTAAAGGAAAGATTCAGGTACAGGATTTTAATCATGTTATTGAACAAATATTTCCAAAAGAAGCATGGCATGTATGTAATGTAAATATGAAGTGGGTATATTACTCTGAGTGCGTCCCATTTTCAGTTTCAAAGACATGTACCATATATATATATATATATATACATATTCTGATTTTGAATGATGTTGTTTCATTCTATAGAATATTAACCCTGCATTCTTCGAAATAATTCGTAGTCAAAAGGTGCTATTGTAATTGATGTTTTTCCATTGAAATGAATTTCGAAGTTAATAGTAAGTTCTAATCAGTGATTCTTGCATGAACACCTTTCTTACAGGCACAGCCAATCAAAAGTTCATGACAATATTAAAATAACTTCAAATTTATTGCCTTGTCTTAATATTATTCTAATGCATCTTACGCTTTTAATTGATTGTGCACTTAGTCACACAAGAATTTCTCCAATGTAGTACCATGACCCCTATCCATTTTAATTAATCTTATGGAATATATCATTCTCAATGCTTATGCAGCCTTGAGCATTTGTGTATATCATGCATTTTAATTTCACACTCTAAAAATCTACATTTTAAGTCTTCAAGAATTTCTAGGTTGGTAACATAGCTTCCATACATGGTTCTAGGGTAATTTTTGTTTCCTTTTCCATGTCTTATCATGTTTTGATATGGTTGTTAAAGGATTAGTGAAAAACTAAAGACTAACTAATGGATCTTACTTTGGAAAGTGTTTATTTGGAGGATGTCAAATAGTGTTTCATCAAGTCATTTAGACAATCATTGATATTTGGAATTTAGGCTTGGTCTTGATTCATCAAGTCTTTGCAACACCTTAGAGAGCAAACTCCAAAATATGAAGACCCTATACGGCCATAAGAAATCATCTAAGTTTTAGATTTTATAGTTCAAAATTGTTTATTATAAAAGCATTTCTGTTTAGGATCTGTCAGAGGTTTTCAGTTCATATTGTTTGCAGACAGCTCCCTTGTTTTAGTTTACCTTAATGTTCAAGCTTTCTTCACCTAGAACATATTTTTATGAACCACTTAGACACATAATTCACATCTGTGCATAGAATGATGTGTTATGTTTTTATGGTGGCGTAAGTAAATTGATTATTGTTGAGTACAACTTCCCTTTCCAACTTTAATACTTGGTTAAAATAACTTCCCTTTTTCCCTTTAATACTTGGTTTAAATTAGCTTTGGCTTTTTTTAGAAACCATAATGTGGTTGTTGGTTTGGAAAATAACTTGTTAACGGTAAAATGGTTGTGACAAATGCAAACTTTTTTTTGTTGATAATCATTTTATTCAGATGCACTAATGCAGATGAATTTAGAGATTTTTTCACTCGCTATGGAGAAGTCAAAGATAACCAGATAATGCGGGATCACTCTACGAATCGTTCTCGTGGCTTTGGGTTTATTACCTTTGACACTGAGGAAGCTGTTGATGACCTTCTATCTATGGGGAACAAGATTGAGTTTGCTGGAACTCAGGTGAGGATCTTCTATTCAGTATGAGTAACTGCATTGCATTATTGTATCCAGCAGATGTAGGCCATGGGGTACAGGGTTGTGAAGGGATCTGGCTTCTGTACTGAACTCCCAAATCCTTAGTGTTAATTTGTAAGTTTGAGATTTTCTTTGGCAGAAAGTTCAAGTTGAGTTAGCATAGGGTATGAAAACAGTAAAAGACAGAGGCTTCTTGGTTTTATCGTTGCCCTAAGTTGCATTTCTTTTTTTCAGTATGTAAAAGGAGCTTTTGTGTTGGGTTGAAAAATTCACACAAGTTTTACATCAAATTTGTTATCCTGCTTTTGTAGGTTGAGATCAAGAAAGCTGAACCAATCACAACGAGAGGTAAGCTATAATTTTTTGATGCCCTTCTTGATCCTGGTAATCTTCATTCAGCTGATGTTGCAAGGGTTGTCTGTCTTGAAACGATTGATTTTGTTTTTGGGCTAGTATATTTGCTTTTGGATTATTTTTGTAGTATTAGTCTGGCTACTTGCCATTCTTGTTTTTTTATTTACTCTGAACTGTTTCCCCATTCCTTGCAGGTTACTTTGACTGGTTTTAGGTCTGGAAAATTCATGACACTGGTGGCCACCAATGTTGCAGCTAGAGGTCTAGACATTAATGATCTGTAGGGAGTTCCAGAAAAGAAGCTTTGAGGTCACTTAGGCTCTTTTGGTGTGACTGGAATGTTTGGTGATATTTGTTGAAACATAGATGATACTGGTCTCGTTGAAAATATCTTTTGTGTATTGTATTGTATTGTGAACTTAGCCAATAGTGCTCAAGTTTCAAAATCACTAAATCAGTAATGTTTTATAGTAAACTGACCTCTATATTTTTTTTGTAGTTTTTTTTGCTTTTTTTACAATCTATGACAACGGTTTTAAATTGTTGTATTTACTAGATAATAGCAACGGTTTTATATCAAGCAACGGTTTTATTCTATAAACGACAACGGTTTTTTAGTGTTGTCATATCTGACAACGGTTTTTAGGTGTTGCCATAACTGGCAACGGTTTGTGCCCGTTGCCATTATGTGAGAATAAAAACCGTTGCGTTTAAGTTATCAATGACACACAACAACACCAATATTAATGAACGGTCATAGACCCATCACCTGTCACCTTAGCCGATAAAATAGGCACATCACCTGTTATATCATCACCTGTTATATCGTCACCAATAATCACCAATCATCACCAATACACCTACACCTATAGGACGGTCTAACAACTTGACCAACGACCCCCGACACCAAGGACACCAATAGATTTACAACATCTATGACAACGACAATTTTTACAACACCGAGACATCGACAATTGACAACACCAAGAACAAATACCAATTTACAGCAACAGCGACAATAGCTTCTAAAACAGCACTTAAAAACAGTGACAGCAACAGTGATCTTTTTTTTTGGCAAAACAGCAACATGAAAACAGGGACAGCAACAGTGATTTTCCATAAAAACAGCAACATGACAACAGTGACAGCAACATCAATTCTTTTAGGGAAAACAACAACATTTGTTTAGAAAAAAACAACATTTTACTCGCTGTGACAGCAACATTATTTGTGAAAAACAGAACATTTTACTCACTGTAACAGCAACACCAATTTTCGGAAAAACAGCAACAATTGTTCATTGTGACAGCAACACCAATTTTCAGAAAAACAGCAACAATTGTTCATTGTGACAGCAACACCAATTTTTTTTCAGAAAAACAGCAACAATTGTTCATTGTGGCAGCAACACCAATTTTCAGAAAAATAGCAACAGTTGTTCATTGTGACAGCAACGCCAATTTTCAGAAAAACAGCAACAATTGTTCATTGTGACAGCAACACCAATTTTCAGAAAAATAGCAACAATTGTTCATTGTGACAGCAACACCAATTTTCAGAAAAAGAGCAACAATTGTTCATTGTGACAGCAACACCAATTTTCAGAAAAACAGCAACAATTGTTCATTGTGACAGCAACACCAATTTTCAGAAAAATAGCAACAATTGTTCATTGTGACAGCAACACCAATTTTCAGAAAAATAACAACAATTGTTCAATGTGACAGCAACACCAATTTTCAGAAAAATAGCAACAATTGTTTATTGTGACAGCAACACCAATTTTCAGGCTTGGCGCCCAGCAACAGGGCGCCTGAGACAGCAACAACACTGGGCGCCTAGGGCGCCAGTTTCAGCAACAGGAACAACGCTGAGACACTACTGGGCGCCTAGGGCGCCAACTCCAGCAACCAAGACAGCATCACTGGGCGCCTAGGGCGCCACTTCCAGCTACATCAACAACCAGACAACATGACTGGGCGCCCAGGGCGCCAAAATCAGCAACAGAGGCGACACTGGCTTGGCGCCCAGCAACAGGGCGCCTCTAGCAGGGAACAAACACAACACAGCCACAGCACCCAGGGGCAGGGCGCCGTTTCCAGCAACCCAACAACAACACCAATTTGCACCAAACATCCAAACACCAAATTTCACCATGACCAATCATCAAGCACCAATTTCAAACATCATGAATATGTTCTAACATCACCAATCAACACCAAAGAACATCATCAAACACCATTACCGAACGCGAGATCTCCTTGTACATAAGCTCCAAAGAACCACCGCAACAAGACTTCTCTCCTCTTCTCCTTGTGCGCGCCGTCCCCTTCCTTTCTCTCTTCTCCTCTTCGCAACTTTCTTTCTTTTTTCTAAGAATGCGCTAATGACTCCAAAACCCTAGCTAAAGTTCTCCTACATTCGCATGCATAGGCCCTTGGGCTCTTGGATCACGGGCCCCCGACTACTACTCAGCTAATTACTGAACACCACCTCCTAATTTAAATAAAACATCATTTTATTAATTATTAAATATGACTATACTCAGAAAATACCTAAATAATTTAATTAAATAAATAATTAAATTATTTGGGCGTTACAACTCTCCCCCACTTAGAATATTTCGTCCTCGAAATTTACCTGATTCAAACAGCTCGGGATAGGATTCCCGCATCTCGCTCTCCAGCTCCCACGCCATGCTCTCCCCGGAAGCTCCTAGCCAGACTACTTTCACCAACGCAATCTCCTTGCCTCTTAAAATTTTCACCTCATGACCTTCGATCCGTACAGGCATCGTCTCCACGGTGAGATTATCCCGTACCTCCACATCATCCATGCGGATTACATGAGATGGATCTGAAATATACTTCCAAAGTTGCGACACATGAAACACGTCATGCAAATTCGAAAGATTAGGCGGTAAAGCCACTCTATATGCAACATTTCCGACTCTTTCTGAAATCAGATAAGGACCAATAAAACGAGGAGTGAGCTTCTTCGACTTCAAAGCGCGTCCAACACCGGTCACTGGAGTGACTCTCAAAAATACATGCTCACCTGCTTGAAACTCTAAATCTTTCCTCCGCTTGTCGTGATAACTCTTCTGTCGACTCTGCGAAGCCTTCATCTTCTCACGAATCAACCTCAGCTTTTCAGTTGTCTCTCGAACAATCTCCGGTCCAAGCACCACACTCTCTCCAGACTCATGCCAACACAGCGGGGTTCTACACTTCCGACCATATAATGCTTCAAAAGGTGCCATCCCAATACTAGAATGGTAACTGTTGTTATACGTGAACTCTATCAGTGGAAGGTAGGAATCCCACAACCCTCCTTGTTCCAAAACACAAGCCCTCAACAAATCTTCTAATGAATGAATTGTCCTCTCTGACTAACCATCTGTCTTAGGATGATATGCCGAACTCAACCTCAACTTAGACCCCAACTTCTCTTGCAAACTTCTTCCAGAAATCTGAAGTGAACCTCGGATCTCAATCCGAAACAATACTCTTAGGAACTCCATGAAGCTTCACAATTTCGCGGATATAAATCTCCGCCAATTTCGACACCGGATACGTGATGCTGATAGGAACAAAATAAGACGATTTCGTTAACCTGTCAACAATCACCCAAATTGCATCATACCCTTTCGCAGTATTAGGCAATCCCGTCACAAAGTCCATCGAAATGCTATCCCATTTCCACTCTGGAATTTCTAACGGTTGCATCAACCTAGCAGGCTTCTGATGCTCAACCTTTGACTTCTGGCAAGTCAAACATGCATAAACGAACTGCGCCACATCTCGCTTCATACCAGGCCACCAAAACAACTTCTTCAGGTCTAGATACATCTTTGTAGCTCCCGGGTGAATACTTAACTTACTTCTGTGACTCTCTTCAAGAATGGCTCTCTTCATGTCTGCATCATCAGGAACGCAAATCCTACCACGGAACCTCAACACACCTTGGGAATCCAACCTGAAGTCCTCATTCTTCGATTGATCACTCTCAACCACCAAGTCTTCCAGCTTAACATCTGATTTCTGGGCTTCTCTGATGCTGTTCAGAAACTCATTACCAATCTTCAACGTTCCTAACTTAACACTTTGAGGTGTCACTTCACAACCCAGACTCATGTCTCTGAACTCCTCAATCAGCTCTAACTCCTTAACCATCATTGCCGACATATGCAAAGTCTTCCGTCTCAAAGCATCAGCCACGACATTAGCTTTTCCTGGGTGATAGTTCAAACCGAAATAATAGTCCTTCAACAACTCCAACCATCGTCGCTGCCTCATATTCAACTCCTTCTGGTCAAACAAATACTTCAAGCTCTTATGGTCACTAAACACCTCGAATCTGGAACCATAGAGATAGTGCCTCCAAACCTTCAGCACAAAGACCACTGCAGCTAATTCTAAGTCATGCGTAGGATAATTCTTCTCATGAACTCTTAACTGCCTCGACGCATACGCGATAACCTTCCCATCTTGCATAAGCACACCACCTAAACCCATTTTCGAAGCATCACAATACA
Source organism: Astragalus membranaceus (assembly GCA_039519185.1). Classification (NCBI taxonomy): domain Eukaryota; kingdom Viridiplantae; phylum Streptophyta; class Magnoliopsida; order Fabales; family Fabaceae; genus Astragalus; species Astragalus membranaceus. Next base: position 11,777,495 of record CM076853.1, read on the forward strand.
CCACAAACGACCCTTCCGGATTGGGCAACGTCAGGACAGGAGACGTTGTCAATCTCTTCTTCAATTCCACGAAGCTTTCTTCACAACGGGCATCCCAATTCAACACTGCTTCTACTTTCGACGGATCCACCGCAATACCATTTCCGGAAATGACATGACCGAGAAAACTCACTTCCTTCAACCAGAATTCACACTTTGACAATTTCGCATACAGTTTCTTTTCCTTCAGCACCTCCAACACTAACCTCAGGTGCTCTGCATGCTCCTCCTCCGATTTAGAGTAAATCAGAATGTCATCGATGAATACCACCACAAACCGATCTAAGTAAGTATGAAGAATACGATTCATATATTCCATAAATACTCCTGGTGCGTTGGTAACACCGAACGGCATCACCGAATACTCATAATAACCATAACGGGTTCTGAAAGCCGTCTTCTGAATATCTTTGTCCTTCACCTTGATCTGATGATAACCCGACCTCAAATCAATCTTACTGAATACTTGAGCACCCACTAACTGATCCATCAAATCGTCTATCCTCGGAAGTGGATACTTGTTCTTAATTGTCACCTTATTCAACTGTCGATAGTCCACACAGAGCCTCATACTACCATCATTCTTCTTTACTAACAACACAGGAGCTCCCCATGGCGATACACTCGGCCTCACAACTTCTTCTCGAGCAGATCCTCAAGTTGCTTCTTGAACTCACATAATTTGGATGCGGACATCCTGCACGGTGCCATAGAAACAGGTTTGGTACCAGGTACAAGATCAATAGAGAACTCAACTTCCCTCTCTGGCGGTACACTTGGAATCTCATCAGGGAAAACATCAGGAAACTCGCGCACCACCCGCAACTCTTCAATGATAGCTTGATTCTCAACAGACAACGACGCCATAAGTGAGAATAACTGAATTCCTTCATCAACTTCTGCAGCTGGCTAGCGGATAGCAGACCAGACTCCTCTTCTTCAAAACTCACCGACTTGCTACGACAATTAATATGGACATGGTTATGCTCTAACCAGTTCATACCCAAGATTACATCCAATCTGCTCAACGGAAAACAAACAAAATCCACAACAAAGTCTCTGTCGAAGATCGACAAGGAACACTGGGAACATACTAGAGAGGTAGTTACCGACCCCTTAGCTAGAGTGTCGACAACCATCTCTCCATTCAAAGCAGACAATACAAGACCCAATTTCTTACAACAATCAACAGCAATAAAGCAATGAGTAGCACCAATATCAACAATAGACTTTAAAGGAGTACCATTAATGAAGCACGTACCTCTAATAAGTCCATCCTCTTCAGTAGGCTCTTCACCTGCCAAAGCGAACACTTTTCCACTGGACCTTTCTTTCTTCGGTTTCGGACACTGAGTACTAATGTGCCCTCCTTCACCACCGTTGTAGCAGACCACCTCCTTACGCTCACACTCAGCCACCACATGACCCTCCTTACCCCATCGGTAACACTTCTTCACTTCAGCTTTGCACACGTTACTCTTGTGACCAGCTTTGCTACATTTGTAACACACAATGCTAGCAGGAGCATCTCCCCCACTAGTCTTCTTGCCAACAGCAGCTTTTTGTTTACCCTTACCAGCAGGAACATCATACGGTTTACCACGACTCTGAAACTTGCTCCTCTTCTCATTCATAATCTTCTAGTGAGCGTTCTTGTCTTCCTCATAAATTCTGCAGCTATCAATCAAGTCGGAGAAAACACGGATCTTCTGATAACCAATCGCCTTCTTAATCTCAGGACGCAGCCCATTCTCAAACTTAATGCACTTGGAAAACTCAGCAGTAGCCTCACTGTAGTGCGGGTAAAATTTTGCCAATTCCACGAACTTAGCAGCATACTCAGTCACGGACATATTCCCTTGTTTCAGCTCCAGGAACTCAATCTCTTTCTTTCCTCGGACATCCTCCGGATAATACTTTCTCATAAACTCCCTACGGAACACAGCCCAAGTGATCTCTTCGTTTGCAGTCTCCAACCTCTGCCTAGCCTCTAGCCACCAGTCATCGGCCTCCTCTGCTAGCATATGCGTACCATAACGGACCTTCTGTGCCGGAGTGCAGTCCATCACACGAAAGATCCTCTCCATCTCTTTTAACCAAGCTAAAGCCCCATTGGGATCATACTTGCCCTTGAAGGTAGGCGGATTTTCTCTCTGAAAGGTAGCCAAACTCCGAGACCCAGCATTCTCACCAGCATTCTGTTGACCTTCCACGACCTAAGCCATAGCAGCCAACGCAGCAGCAATAGCAGCATCGTTCCTTCCAGCCATCTTAGTTAATCACTACAATTATAAGCAACAGATAGAACTAATTAATTGACAATACTTGATCGTTAATGACACAATGACTTGACAACTTGGCCGGACAGACCGAAACTGCTCTGATACCACTAATGTAACACCACTTTTCTACCCGGAAAATTTTGACAAAAATCAGCAAGGAGGGTTGCTTTTGTTCAATGTCATCCCTACGGGTGTTGCATTTGTTGGTACTGTGCCCATAACTTTTGTGATAACGACAGTACTTCTTAGAGGGTTGGTCTTTCCTTTGCACGAAAGGTTCGGGCTATTTGATGTCCCGAAACTCTGCATCGGCGCATTCAGCAAGGATCTCAGCCTGGGATGTGCTCAGCCGGGTGTACTCTGAGGAGCGGCCTTGTCGAGGTCGGGGCTCACGAGGCGTTCTGTAACACCCCTTTTCTACCCGGAAAATTTTGACAAAAATCAGAGTTTCCAAAACGTTTTCAATACACCCACAAGGGATGCTACACTTACACCGTTAAACATCACACGCCAATAATAAAGTTTCACCATTAAAACAGTGCAACACCTAGCACGTCATAAAATCATCAAGCAGCGGAATAAAATCAAGGTTCAATTAAATAATTACAACATCACCATAAACTTCAAAAATTAGAATAATAGAAACACTAATAAGCCTAGCGTTCATCCCCCCGAGTGCTACGTATCAGAGCGACGACACCTGACTCAACTAGCGAAGGTAGACTTGCCTTCACTCGCAATCACCTGCACGTTACCAACATAGGGGTAACATTCAAACAGAAGGGGTGAGATATCTAACATTATAATAGCATATATGATAAGCAATATGCTAGAGTTACGACAGCTATATCTACCGCTTCACAACAACATCAATTTCAGATCACCAGAATTTATCACCAAACATCATGAGTATGTATATGAAATGCAACCCACACCAACGGGTATATGCATGTGGTACCAATCATCACCAGTAAATTTGCCAATACGGGCAACATCACCTATATGAGCATCACCATCACTACAACATTTTGACCCTATGGCAACGCCTAAAATTCCAACACCTAAAAAACCGTTGCCTTAGATAGCAATGGCAATGGTTTTTTGCCATCGTTGTTGATACAATTTTTTTTTACTAAAAGTTTTTGGCAGCGGTTTAAAACTGTTGCTTAAAGGTCTAAGACAACGGTTTTTTAGTTGAGCTTTTAGGCAACGCTGAGAAATCGTTGTTATATGTTGAATTATTAAAAAAATAAAAAATTGAACTAAAATATCATATACTCTTCGCGAATCCTCTTCCTCTACCTCAGACACCATCGCCCTTCTAACCCTAAAGCGAATCCTCTTCCTCAGCGAATCCTCTTCCTCCCTCAGCGACTCACGAACTCTCCCTCTCCCTCAGCGAATCCTCTTCCTCCCTGTAACTTGAACTCTCGAACTCTCCCTCTTCCCTCAGCGATTTCACAGTTCAAGCGAACCTTCTTCAGTGAACTCTAAATCAGAAATTCATCGTTCCTCTCACACAACGATCCATCGTTCCTCTCTCACAGAAATGGGATCCCCTAATCCCAATCGCATATCACGATTCACATGAACCCTATTCCGAAATCGCACATCGCATGAACCATCAGCAACAGCGACAATAGCTTCTAAAACAGCACTTAAAAAACAGTGACAGCAACAGTGATCTTTTTTTTTGGCAAAACAGCAACATGAAAACAGGGACACCAACAGTGATTTTCCATATTAACAGCAACATGACAACAGTGACAGCAACATCAATTCTTTTAGGGAAAACAGCAACATTTGTTTAGAAAAACAACAACATTTTACTCGCTGTGACAGCAACGTTATTTGTAAAAAACAGCAACATTTTACTCACTGTAACAGCAACACCAATTTTCGGAAAAACAGCAACAATTGTTCATTGTGACAGCAACACCAATTTTCAGAAAAACAGCAACAATTGTTCATTGTGACAGCAAAACCAATTTTCAGAAAAACATCAACAATTGTTCATTGTGGTAGCAACACCAATTTTCAGAAAAATAGCAACAATTGTTCATTGTGACAGCAACACCAATTTTCAGAAAAATAGCAACAATTGTTCATTGTGACAGCAACACCAATTTTAAGAAAAAGAGCAACAATTGTTCATTATGACAGCAACGCCAATTTTCAGAAAAACAGCAACAATTGTTCATTGTGACAGCAACACCAATTTTCAGAAAAATAGCAACAATTGTTCATTGTGACAGCAACACCAATTTTCAGAAAAATAGCAACAATTGTTCATTGTGACAGCAACACCAATTTTCAGGCTTGGCGCCCAGCAACAGGGCGTCTGAGACAACAACAACACTGGGCGCCTAGGGCGCCAGTTTCAGCAACAGGAACAACGCTGAGACACTACTGGGCGCCTAGGGCGCCTGTAACACCCTAAAATATTTAATTAATTTATTTAATTAAGTATTTAGGAATTTAAATTAATTAAGTGGATATAATTTAATTATTAGAAATTATATTAAAATGTGTAGAGGGTATTAGAAGATGGAGGTGCCAAATTAGATGGACTTGGGCTTAAGTGAGAAGCCCAAGCCCATGAGTCAAGTCATATGCGAAGTGGAGCCTAGGGGTTAGGGTTCATTGGGGATCATTTGTGAAAAATGGAGAGGAGGAGAGAAAGAAGTGCGCCGTAGGGAGGAGGAGAAGAGGAGAGCAAGTCGCAAGCTCCAAGGAGAAAGGAGAAGGTGTGATCCGGTTTCCATGGTTCCGTTCGTGATCGTCCCTAGAGATCCTATTCATCTAATTCGAGGTTAGGGGAGCTCTTTCTTTCCATCAAATAGAATTCTATGATAGGTCTTAATCTAGGTTGTTGGACTAGATCCTTGATGCATACCTATTCTTGATGTTCTTGATATGTTGATGTAGTTCTTGACATTCTTGATATGTTGATGTCGTTCTTGACGATCTTGATATGTTGTTGTTGTTGTGCGAATTGATGTGTTTCCCTTATAGGTTGTGGATGTTGATCTTTACATGTATATATATATAAATATATATATATATATATATATATATATATATATATATATATATATATATATATATACGAATTGAGGTGTTCTTGATAGGTTGTTGATGTCGATATTTACATATATATATATATATATATGCGAATTGATGCATGCCAAGAATTATTGATGTGTTCTTGATGTTCTTTAATGTTCTTGAATGTTTTTGGGTTGCCTATGATGATGATCTTCGTATATACATATATGTGTGCCATATGCGAATTGTTTTAGTGTTTTAACCTTGGGATAATACGAACTATGTATGTGTTTTGATGATGTTGGTATTTGCGAGTTCATGGAATTTATGGATTGGTATGTTGGGGAGCTTGATGCTTCGCATTTTGGGTGTGGGTGTGCAAGGGCGCCTAGGGCGCCAAAGTGATGATGATTTTAGTGCTCCAAAAGAATCTTGTTGATTGATTTAAATTAAGAGTCATTTTGAGTGTTGAAAATTATAGGATTTTGATGAGTTAAATTGCTAAAAATCAGTCTTTAGTGTTTTGGAAAATTGTGGGAAAAATGGTGATTTTTGGTGTTTAGTGTTGAAGAGTTGTTGGAAAAATTCGGGGTTTGTTGTTGCTGTTTTCTGGGCGCCAAGTGCCTGTGCTGGGCGCCTGTGGCCTGTGTGTGTTGCTGTGTGTTGCCAGAATTCCTGTGTGGCTAGGCGCTGGGCGCTGGGTGCCAGCGCTGGGCGCTGAGCGCCCATGCGCGTGTGTGTGTGTTGCGCCAAGGCGCTGGGCGCCAGGCGCTGGGCGCTGAGCGCCCTTGTGTGTTGCGTGTGCGTGTTGCGCCTTGCTGGGCGCCAGGTGCCTGGGCGCTGGGCGCCCATGGCGCCAGTTTCAGGATGTTCCCAAATGTTTTCGAAAACTGTTTTCGCTATAACTTTTGACTCGGGTGTCCGTTTTGAACGATTCAAAAAGCGTTGTGAAGCATTTTCCGTTGTCCAGCTGTGTGTTCCATTTTTTAAAAATAAAAACTTAGAATTTTCTGAAGGTTGCTGGGGCGCCCAAGTGGCTGTTCCCGGTGACCGTTGCCGTGACAATGAAAAGATGTTTTGGGTGCCTTTAAAAATTCTCTTTTGCGTACGACCGGTGGTTTTAACAAAGTAATGTCAAAAATGATGATTTTGGCGATGATGCCTTCGGGGCTAGTTAAATGACTGTTTCGCCCTTAGTGGCTATTATTATTATATATGACGTGTAAAAGACTGTTTTGCCCCTTAGAGGCTATTATTATTTATAGTGATGTGTAAACGACGATGATGCCCTTGGTGGCTAGTAAATGACGTTTTTGCCCTCAGTGGTTATAGTTTGAGTTGATTGAAGTTTATGTGTGAGTGTCGATGAAAAACCAGTGACGTTTGGGGCCCGAAGGGCTAAGTGATGTTAAGGTCTAAATGGCCTAGTGACGTTGTGTGATGATTATGAATTTGACAGGTGCTGTGCTCCGTGCGAGCAAACCGGTAAGTGACGGGTCACATTGTTGACTATGATCTGAGTAATTGTGTGTGGTTGTGTGTTGTGAATGGTGCATGTCATAGTGTCTCATGCCCATATGCATAAAATCAGTGACGTTTTGAGGCCTGAGTGGCTAAGTGATGATGAGGCCTGAGTGGCTAAGCGACGTTTTGTGAAAAGGTACCTTCATGCATATGCCCGCGAGTGGGTTGCATTTCATAAGCCTACATGACACGAGATGAGTTATTGTACGTGATGTGAATGATGACTGCGATGTGGATATTTAGTGTTTTGGATGCTGATTTGTTCTAGTGTGTAGCCTATGTTTAGTACTTGTCATGTTTTCTATTATATGGATTGAATGATGCTCACCCTTTCCTGTTTGAATGTTGCCCCCATGTTGGTAACGTGCAGGTGATTCCCAGTGAAGGCCTTTAGCTTCACTAGCTGAGTCGGGTCGTCTGCTCTGATATGTAACACTAGGGAGGGGAATTGAATGTTGTTTAAGTCATTTATGACTGTTGTGGTTATTGGATTTTTAGTATTGTAAGCCTGGCATAGTGGTAATGCCTTTTATGATTAAATTGTCGGATTTCCGATGTGAAATTGTATTTTAATTGATCATGACGTTTTGAAGTTATTATAAGACTGTTTTCGAAAAGCGAGTTATTTGAAGTATGACGTTTAACGAAGTAAGTGTGACATCCCTTGTGGTGTAAATAAATTTTGAAAACTCTGATATTTTTATTAAACAAATTACCGGGTAGAAAAGGGGTGTTACAGCGCCAACTCGAGCAACCAAGACAGCATCACTGGGCGCCTAGGGCGCCACTTCCAGCAACATCAACAACCAGAAAACATGACTGGGCGCCCAGGGCGCCAAAATCAGCAACAGAGGCGACACTGGCTTGGCGCCCAGCAACAGGGCGCCTCCAGCAGGGAACAAACACAACACAGCCACGGCGCCCAGGGGCAGGGCGCCGTTTCCAGCAACCCAACAACAACACCAATTTTCACCAAACATCCAAACACCAAATTTCCCCATGACCGATCTTCAAGCACCAATTTCAAACATCATGAATCAACACCAAATAAGATCAAAGGGCAAACTAGAGTCTAACTCCCACATAATCCCCATCATGCACCCTATTATAACGTAGAACCCACCCTTACCTTAGGTTTACCGAATGCGAGATCTCCTTGTACGTAAGCTCCAAAGAACCACCGCAACAAGACTTCTCTCCTCTTCTCCTTGTGCGCGCCGTCCCCTTCCTTTCTCTCTTCTCCTCTTCGCAACTTTCTTTCTTTTCTCTAAGAATGCGCTAATGACTCCAAAACCCTAGCTAAAGTTCTCCTACATTCGCATAGGCCCTTGGGCTCTTGGATCCCGGGCCCCCGACTACTACTCAGCTAATTACTGAACACCACCTCCTAATTTAAATAAAACATCATTTTATTAATTATTAAATATGACTATACTCATAAAATACCTAAATAATTAAATTATTTGGGCGTTACACGTTCTATCATATTGGACTTGCATCCGCCATGGTTCTTCAACGGCCTTGCAGGCCAGCTCGTCCTTCATGCTGCCAACCTTGGCTTCCTCTTGGTATGCCATGTTGTCTTCTTCATAATCCATGTACTTTTGTGCCTTCTGAAGTAACTCATCCAAGCTTCGGGGTTTGTTAATCCTCACGTCTCTTTGAAACAGGCTTCCTTTCTTAAGGCCATCCTTCATCCAAAAGAGCCTTCTCTTGTCTTCAAGGTTCCTGACGTTGCCAGCCTCCTTGTTGAACCTTTCCAGATATTCTCTAAGCGTTTCATTCTCTCCTTACCTGATCTCCCTGAGTACCTCTTCATATTTTTGCCTCAAGCAGGAAGCGGCAAAGCGGGTTGTGAACATGGTGGCCAGCTGCCCCCTGGATGAAACCGAGTTTGGTTTCAACTCCTGGAACCAAGCTAGTGCTGAATCCGTGAGAGTGAGGGGAAAGATATCGCAATGGACAGGTTTCCTTGCCCCCCGGTATCTCATAGTGACAGAGAAGTAGGCCAAATGCCTGTCAGGGTCCCTAGTCCCGTAGTATGTTTTGAGGGCTGGGAGCTTCTCTAAGGTCCTCAAAATTGGGTAGTCGTCAACCTTCCTAGTGAAGGGTCCTTCATTGAAGGTCCATCGTGAGTTGTGAGGTGACCAGTCCCCGAGATCTATATCTCGACGGTCACGTCGGGCTAGAGATCTCCTCGAGGTAGATCTTTGGTGATGCCTTTTATGGGTCTTGGCTCGGCTCCGCGACCTCTCGAAAGAATTGGAGGTTGCGAGCGATGAGGACTTGGGGAGAGGCTCCTCAGGCCAGTATGTACTGTCAGGCGAGGTTGGAGGGGTGCTTGGAGGTGAATCTGATCCTTGGTGCCTTCCGCTTCGAGGAGGAGAGTGGCGAGCTCGCTTCCGTCTAGGTGGAGAGCGATGATTGTGATGACACTTGGGTGGAGATCTGCGGCACCTGGAGCTCATTGTCCTTGGGGAAGGGGTGTTCCAGCGAGGATGGGGTGGCCAATGCGTTGGACCTGGGCTATTACAGGGTTGCTCAGGCATGGCTGTCATTCGCCTCTCTATCTGCATGAGGCGCGCTTCTTGCTGCAACATAGTTTGGGTGCGGTTGCACAGCAGTTCCAAGAGCTGGCGGATGGTCGACGCATCCCCAGGTTGGACGGAGATCTGTATAGAGGCTGACTGAGGTGCCGGGACCTGAATGTCTTGGTTTGGTGTGGAAGCAGCAAGGCCTTTGGGAGTGCCCTCTGGCTGGGGTTGCGAAGCGGCAATGCTTTGGACTCGGGGTCTACCTCTGGGTGCCATGGGAAGGCAGGAGAAAGTTCAAAGAGTAGAGATGGTGTGAAAGATAGATATCTCCCACTGTGGTCACCAATGTTCTGTACCTTGCAGTGTTGGGTGGACTGTAGTTGGTAGGTCACCTGCTGCCTGGCCGGAGGTTAGTGCGAGCCCGGGAGGGGTACCTGCGAAGCCACTTGATAACTCTATTTTATATAGAGTTATTCATACAATTAAACTTGGATTATTGCTTATCTTCAAGAACATTAATATATATAAATATAGCTTATTTATTAAGAAACAACATTTTAAAGATTCAAATGAATAAGGACAATGAATTAGGCAAAATGCATATATCTTGTTAGGTTTGATGTTTCTGTTCAGTGCAGCTACTTCAGGTGTGCCCACACTGCCTACACTAAGAGTGCCCACACTGCCTACAGCTGCTAAACCAGCACTTTGGACCAAAACATCCAAGGACCATTCCAATGCTTCAACACTTGATATGTGACGTCATGCCTACTCTTATGGAGCAGATCCACTTGCAAAATTCGGCGCCTACTATCAAAGACTAGTTGAGAAGCTCACTCACTCAAGGCCATGTGGCACTCATTCATTGGACCACCCCATGTGAGCTTCATGCAAAGCGACCAATTTGAACAACTTGCTTGATGGGAGGTCTGCAACTAACCATGGTTAATTATCTCAGTTACAATTTTGCGCCAAAGGAAACCCTCCAAGGGAGGCAAGCTCTCATGCCTATAAATAGAAGCCATATCTTCACTTAGAAATCATCCTTCATCCATTTCTTAAAGGATCACTTAAGTTTAGTTTTATTTTCAGTTTAGTTTAGTTTTATTTATGTTTCTGAAGAGAAGGAAGGTAAGGAGGTCCTTGACAGCCACTCCCTTCACTTCTACTTAGAGGAAACTTGTGTAAGGATATCATCTTGTACTTCAACTTGGAAATCTCATACAGTGGGCGCTTAAGAGACAAGAGTGAACCTATTTAGCATGCCTAGACATAGGAAGCTTGTAATGAAACTCTGAAGAAAGTGACTGAAAAGCACACACTCATGCAGCTGCACTCAGTGTACCTACACTTCCTACACCACTAAAACTCTTAGAAGTAAGTTACTTGGTGAAAACATCTCAACTACTTTATCTAACTGATTTTCCTTCACATATTTACTGTTTATATTGTTTAAATACAATTCATAAACTCCAACCAATTGTGAATAGTGTAGACACACTAAGTATACACTCTAAGCAACATAGAGTTTTCAAAATCCCAGTGGGTTCGACCTTTACTTATCATTATATTACTTGTGTGACTATGTATACTTGCATACTATTTTCCACACCACCACTCCAACACTCAATGTGAGCTGGTATTTATAGGAATTCGTGCCCGTTGTGAGCCGTCAAATTGATAGAGTTGATCTGAGCCATCCACCACAAGAAAAGTTGGACTTTGCGGCGGGCAAAATTCGCCGCAAAAGCCAAATTTGCGGCGGATATTTGGACTTTGCGGCGGAATTTTTCCGCCGGTAGCCAGGTCGAAGCAAACGCTTTGCGGCGGATTATCCGCCGCAAGTTTGCGGCGGATGTACTAGCGCCGCAAAATCCACCGCAAATTTGCGGCGGATAATCCGCCGGAAAAGGGGACAAATTTTTCCAGAAAATATCCGCCGGAAAGTGCCCAATATCCGCCGCAAACTATCCGCCGCAAAGTACCCGTTATCCGCCGCAAAGCACCCGTTTTATTTTAAAAAAAAATAAATATAATTTTTTTAAAAAACGTTTTATTTAAAATTCCGCCGCAAAGGACACAAATCCGCCGCAAAGTTCCATTTTTTTAAAAAAAATTATTATTATTTTTAAAAAAAAAATTTATTTTTTTAAAAAAATAGTTTTAACTAAAAATATATATTATTTTATCAATTTTTTTAATTATTGATAAAAAAATAAAATCCAATAACTAATTAATTTTTAATTTAAAAAAATAAAAATTGGGAAAAGCAGTAAAATATTATCACCAAAAAAATATCCATACAATTAATAAAATATCCATACAAAAAAATAAAATAATCTAAAGCTACTGGGGTGCCTGCCGGTCAATGTCATCAACATTATTATAATATGTATCATCTTGAAGTAAAGCACTGAGCAATGACATTTGGACATTAAGATCAATGTCCAGCGGGGGTGACCGCTGCTGGGGGTACTGCTGGTTTGGCTGGATCAGGGGTGACTAATGTTGGGGCTGCTGGTATGGCTGGCGGGGTGATTGATGTTGGGGCTGCTGGTATGGCTGGAATGGCGGTGCATACTGCGGGGGATATTGGGATGCATACGGCGGGGGATACTGGGGTGCATACTGCTGCTGGTAGTAATGCTGTTGTGGCGGCGGTGGGTAGGATGCTGATGAGGATGGCCTCGAGTGCTGAGACACCATATGATCCTGCAATAACTTAAAGCGCTCCTCCATGCGCTCCTCAGCTACCCTAGCCTGCTCCCGAATCGCCTAAATTTCCCGATCACTTTGATCCCGAATCGCCTGAATTTCCCAATCGCTTTGCTGCTGCCGCTCGACAATCTGACGCTGAGCCTCGCTCAGTTGCTGCGTCAATTGCCTAACCTCATTCAACTCACTAGCATTGGGAACATAATTGCGACCAGTCGAGGATCCAGAATGTGAATCTGATAGACTCGGAATAATGCTTGTTCGAAAAGCAGCCGGTCCAATACCACCTGATCCTACCAGACGATTAGTCTTTTGGGGACCAACTGCTCTCTCCCAAACATCACGAGCTACTCTAGCCTCCTCCACTGGATCGACAGCTGCCACACTGCTCTGTTGTGACTGATGGTACTCAGCCATCCCACCCTCGAAGCTCTCCTGAAAAAAATAACCCAACAAATAAATAACTAATATTATTAATATAAATAATAAACATTAATTAATATATAATTGTAAAAGTAGTTTTACCTGAATACGCCTCGCCCGATCTGTAACGTACTCACCAGTCTCCTCCACCATATGCATGTGGCAATGCAACTCAGGCAAAGTGATTGGCCTTTGTTCCCTCTCCACCTATATATATATATATGTACATAAATATATATATTATTAATTAAATACACATATCGAAAATGACTAGTTAATTATTATAAATAATTAATTAATTCAAGTAATAAATTAAGTAATAAATTTACCAAACGCATGTAATGCGTTGCAGTATTAACACTCCCCCCGTGTGTGTGCAGCCACCTTTTTCAGAAGCACGGTTCTTCTTGGCTTTCTCACAATAATTCTTAAATGCTTCATCTTTCTGCCAATACTCATTAAACTCAGCCCAAGTTGAGTCTCCCATATAAGATGGCTTCGTACCCGTATTGCGCGCCCTCCGCATCAATTCAGAATAGCGATGAGAACATCTCTTATGGAACACTCTCTCAACTGCGGCTTGCTCCCCTGGATACCATGTACATTTTTCCTATTTAAGAAATTTACAATAATGTTGTTAATTATAAGGCAATAATTAATTAATTAATCAAGTCAATAAGATAATACACCAAATTAATTATTTCGTAGAATTGAATAACTTACCAAAAATGATCTTAACATCTTCTTATTTGCATCCTTATCTTTTCTAACTTCCGTCCAGTTCTTCCAGCTCTTGGTAAAATTCTCCTTGATTGTTTTTGTGATGGCGGTAGCTGAAGCCTTCGAAGGAATAAAACTGCATTAAAAAAAGATGAATTTTGTTACACCAAATATAAGTTATATATAATTAAATGGAAACAAAAATAAATTAATAAATAATAATATAGATATATAATATATATATATATATATATATATATATATAGACTTACGAATCGCCAACAATCTGCAATATGATACGCCCATCAGGTGTAACCCTAATCACATCAGTCCCATCAATGAATGTGCGTACCCCATCCGCATCAACATGTGTCGGGGATAAGCCCTCAGTACCAACAGGAATCGATGGGCCCCCTGCAGTACTAGTACTAGCACCATCCTCAGACACAGGTGGTGGCAAATATCCGCCAGTAGTAACAACAACACGCGTAGGCTGAACACGGCGCCCTAGGCGGGTAGATGTCTTCCGCCTGCTAGTGCTGGCGGCATCGGGAGGTGGAGGAGGAACATATGCGCCGTCATGATCGGATCCCGAGTCATCATGAGATGCCATATCTGTATATAGATCTAAACATATACATTTAAACAAACAAATAAATAATTTGAATCCCATTCATTCTCAAACAAATAACATCATTCATTAAAAATAACATCCTTCATTAAAAATAGAATTGTTGAAACATAAATTACATCCTTATATATATATATATATATATATATATATATATATATATAATTGAATATTGAAACATAAATAACTAATTTGAATCCCATTCATTCTCAAAATCATCATCATCGGAGGAGTGAATTCTTGATACACCAATGTGGTCTGTTGCATCTTCACCATCAGCATCATCGTCATCAACAACTTCATCGCCGGTGTTTGGCTCATCACATAAACGAACAATGGGTTCAACTTGAATCACTTCATTTACATTAGACATCTCTTCCATTTGATATGGCATATCTTCCACCGTGTCATCATTTGTCTGATCAATGCGACCTCTTGGTTTTGTTTTAATTGCGACACACCAACCACGCCTATCAGTCCGCATTGATGGATAAGGGACATAATAGACTTGTCTCACATTTTGTGCAATGACGAACGGATCATACGGTCGATATCTACCATTCATTTTAATGTCCACTGTATTTGACTTTGGATTCACCTTTGTTCCTCGAGCAGACGGATCAAACCAATTACAATAAAAAACCACTACCTTTGGACTAAAATCTAGATAGGGGTACTGAAGTTCATCTTTGTGTTGAACCACACCATAAAAATCATCTTCACCTCCTCCAGTGACCCCCTTCATGCACACTCCACTATTGACTGTCTCTCTACCCTGTGTCCATTCATTGGTGTGAAATTTGTATCCATTGACAAAGTATGTGTGCCATTCTTTAACACATCTTCGAGGACCGTCTGATATGTTCCTCAAGTGTTGGTTGGAAGGATTTGGCGGGAGGGAATACACATATTGACTAAACCACATTGGAAAATGCGCATGAATATGAGCAGAAGATTGGTCTTCACGTACTGCCTGATCTGATGACAAGAACTCCCTAAAAAGAAATAATTTAATTGTTACACTTAATTGTCTAGTATTATATATATTAACTAATTAAGATCGATTGTTAATGTTGAGGAACATACTCAATAAATGGTTGCACTTCAGTACAGTTTATCAACACATGAACATGTGCTGAACTTAACTCTTCATCTGTTAGCCAGTGAGTTGACTCCTTCCCAGATGGACGACCGGGTAGACAAAAGACAGACAAAGCCAAAGGATGTCGCCATTCAGTATCCACTTCATTTCGACTGCTTCCAGGAGAAAACTGATTCTTGAAATAATGAGAACAAAAATGTGTTGTTTCACAGTGTAGGTAAGAAGAACATATCGATCCTTCAACTCTAGCTTTGTTTTTCACCGATCTTTTTGAATCACCCATGAACCTAGAGAATATGATATTAATATAATAGTCATATATTTTAATTTAAACTTGTTTCTTATATTGTAATTAAAAATTAGCTGGCCTTTCAAACGGATACATCCATCTGTATTGGACAGGTCCGCCAAGTTTAGCTTCATATGCGAGATGCACCGGTAGATGCTCCATAGAATCAAAGAAACCAGGGGGAAATACTCTCTCCAACCTGCATAAGATAAGTGGGATGTCTTGTTCCATTTTTGAAAGATCATCAGCTTTTAGCCTTGCAGAACACAAATTCTTAAAGTATTGACTTATTTCAATGAGCGGATTCAAAACGTGTGTTGGCAACGAACTAAAAGCGATAGGAAGTAAGCACTCCATGAATACGTGACAATCATGACTCTTCATCCCATGCAACCTCCCATTATCCACATCCGCACATCTAGATAAATTGGAAGAATAACCGTCTGGCATTTTCAACTCTTTTATCCACTGATAAACTGCTTTCGCTTGTTCGGTAGATAAAGTATAATTGGCTTTGGGTTTCAAAATCCTAGTACCTTGCTCAACCAACAACAAATCCTTTCGTCTACAGAAATGATCTATATCCTTCCTAGCTTTCTCATTGTCTTTCGTTTTGCCTTTCACGTTCATGATAGTGTTAAATATGTTGTCAAAAAAATTCTTCTCTATATGCATGACATCGAGATTGTGTCTCAATAGATTATCTTTCCAATAGGGAAGTTCCCAAAAAATACTTTTTTTTGTCCAATTGTGCCATTGTCCATAGCCATCTGGACGAGAAACAACACTGGCTGCGACTTCTACAGGAGGGATATCCCTAACACTATTCCAAACTTCCTCTGGTGTCAACTGACGAGGAGGTCCAGCTGTTTCAACATTTCCCTTGATGAACGCATATTTCTGCTTTCTAAATGGGTGATCCATAGGTAAGAACCTACGGTGCGAGTCAAACCATGAAACTTTTCCTCCGTATTTAAGACTAAAAGCCTTTGTGTCAACCATGCAAATCGGACACGCCATCTTACCATGTGTCCCCCATCTAGACAACATTCCATAGGCAGGGAAGTCATTAATGGTCCACATCAAAGCCGCCCTCATCACAAAATTTTGTTTGCGTGCCACATGATAAGTTAAAACACCATTCCACAACCTTTTTAGGTCATCAATCAAAGGTTGCAAATAGATGTCAATACCAGCTGTTGGATTACTTGGCCCTGGAATAATAGAATTTAAAAACATGTATGGTTTGGACATACACATTTCTGGAGGAAGGTCGTATGGGGTAACAATAACTGGCCAACATGAATACGGTGTTGCCGAGGCTTGAATATATGGTGTGAAACCATCAGAGCACAAACCAAGCCGAACATTGCGTGGATCACTGGCAAAATCTGGATGAACACGATCAAAATGCTTCCAAGCTTCACCATCAGATGGGTGACGTAATTCACCAGAATTATTTCTATTTTGATGGTGCCATGTCATTTTACCCGCGGTCTCCATTGAAGTAAACATCCTCTGTAGCCTTGGAATAAGAGGCAGATAGAACATTGATTTTCGTGGAACCGGTTTGCCTCTGCTCATCCCTGATCTACTGACACGATAGCGTGGTTGTCCACACAACTTGCATTCCGACAACTCTCCATCATTTATGCCAAACTCATTGTTATAATAGAGCATGCAACCAGACACACAACAATCAATCCTTTTAGATTTTAAGCCAAGCTTCGATACCACTCTTTTAGCTTCATAATAACTTTGCGGTAAACTCCCTCTAATGGGGGTTGCATCCAACATCATTTTGGTCATATATTCCATGCACAACTCAGCAACATTAAATTGAGACTTAAGACCCAACAACCGAACACACATTGATAATTTTGAGTCTGTAGATCCTTCAAATATGGGTTTATTTGTCTCACTCAAATACATGTAAAACCTTTGAGCTTCCTCATTTGGAACTTCGTCAGCATCTGGTTCTTCAAAATCCAAATTTACTCCAACAGCGTCAGATATCATTCCCTGATAAACATCTAACGGTTGTATTCCCCATCCTTCAGATGTCGTAGTAGTCACTGGATAACTACTTGATGTGTGATCTACTTCAACCGGAACATTAACCGCAGGAACTGCAGCTACCCCTGGCGCTCCTTCCCCGTGACGACTCTGTGTCCAACAATTTGGCCTAAACCCATTATTTTACAAATGAAGTCTAACTTCATGTTCATTTTTTATAGCTCGAAATGAACATTTCAAGCACGGACATCTAATACCGCCTTGTCGCCCAAATTCTTCATGATCAATGTACTTAGCACAAAAAATAAACTCTTCTACTCCTTCTACAAAACGTCGTTTTACACCAGTTCTTCCAGGATACAATCGATCATACATCCAACTACGATCCATTTTCAAGAACTATACGTATACTACACTACAATATAAATAAAATAAACTATCAATTACTTCATATTTTGATATATATATATATATATATATATATATATATATATATATATTTATATATTACTCATTTTATTTTGATATTTCAATAAACTACCAATTAATTACAAGCAACAGAATTAATTTTTTAATAATGTTATATACTAATAATTTAAACATTATAAATAATAATTGCAAATTTAATTTTAAATTTCAATTTTTATAAGACAATATATGTTAATAAAATTTATAAGTGAACTTAATAAATAAGTTTTTTCAATATAAATTAATTTGTATTATTATTGCAAACAAAATTTGTAACAAAATTTTACTAAAAATAGTGAAGTAAGTAATATTTTATTAATTACTTTAACAACTAACCGTAGTGAAGAGAAGGCTCTGGCTTGAAGCTTATCCTGAACTCAAGCAGAGAGGAAAAAGGAGGAACCCAAACAATACCTAAACAAAAAACAACACAGTTAGTAACAAACTCATATTATTATAAAATAATTTAAAAACGAATATTAAAAAAAAAATTAAAAACTAAAACTATTAACTCATATTAAAAACATACCTTGAAGAAATTTCCCAATAAGAGCAGAAGACAATTCGTAGGGAGGAAGCGCTTTTGAGATTTAGTAGAGAAGGAGAGAATTTGGAGAGAGTAAAAGAGAAATTTTAAGAAGAGAATGGGAGGATTGTTAGAAGTGTGAAGAATGAAAAGTGGGGAATGGATATATATAGGAAAGCGCAGCCAACGGTCAAAAGGTAATATCCGCCGCAATAGGAGATTTGCGGCAGATTCTGGGTCTTTGCGGCGGATTTTGAAATTTAATATCCGCGGGGTTTTTTTTTTACGGAGCTTTGCGGCGGATTATGGAGGTTTGCGGCGGATTTTGAAATTTAATATCCGCGGGTTTTTTTTAACGGAGCGTTGCGGCGGATTCTGGGTCTTTGCGGCGGATATTCAAATTACAATACCGCGCCTTTTTTTTGTAAAAAAACACCAAAAAATCCGCCGCAAAAGCCACAATCCGCCGCAAAGATCCGCCGCCAATACTCAATATCCGCCGCAAACGACACAAATCCGCCGCAAAGTACCATTTTTTTTTAAAAAAATTATTATTTTTTTAAATAAATTATTATTAATTTTTAAAAAAAATTATTTTTTTAAAAAAATTGTTTTAATTAAAAATATATATTACTTTATTAATTTTTTTAATTATTGATAAAAAAATAAAATCCAATAACTAATTAATTTTTAATTTAAAAAAAAAAAAATTGGGAAAAGCAGTAAAATATTATCACCAAAAAAATATCCATACAATTAATAAAATATCCATACAAAAAAATAAAATAATCTAAAGCAATAAAAATTGGGAAAAGCAGTAAAATATAATTTAAAGTCTGCTACCCCTAAACAGAGACCTACCCCATTATCTTGATATGACACTCTCTTGAGCATTGTCGGCAGCAGCTCCATTACAGTGGCGTATGTCTCCATTTCTTTGTAAAGAAATTTCCACATTGTCGTGAACACCCCTTCATCTTTTTCGTTAAAAGTAACCCATTTATCAGCAAAAAGCTCCTCCTCATTATTTCCACCACAAGTGACATATACGTTAATCAAACGCTCGGTATCATCCTTCAACTTAACAGCCCGTCCTTGCAGTTCCTCAAACTTTCTATTTAGAGATTCAACCATATTTTCAAAATAGAAAGTTTCACAAGAAACCATCTTTTGAAAAGATGATTGAATCTCTAAATAGAAAGTTTGAGGAACTGGAAGGACGGGTTGTTAAGTTGGAGGATGATACCGAGCGTTTGATGAGCATATATGTCTCTTGTGGTGAAAATAATGAGGAGGAGCTTTTTGCTGATAAAGGGGTTACTTTTAACGAAAAAGATGAAGGGGTGTTCATGACAATGTGGAAATTTTTTTACAAAAAAATGAAGACATACGCCACTCTATTGGAGCCGCTGCCGACAATGCTCAAGAGAGTGCCGTATTAAGAGAGTGCCGTATCAAGAGAATGAGAGTATTGGTAGAGGTGTGAAAAATAAGAAGGGGAGAAGGCGTTTATATAGGAGAAACGAAGTCAAACGGTCAAAAGGCATGATCCGCCGGAAACTGCAGTTACCGGCGGATTTATGGGCTTTGCGGCGGATTAGAGGATTTCCGGCGGACGGAGTTGAATTTGCGGCGGTTTATGAATTTCAAAATTGGCAAATATCCGCCGGAAATAACCTTACCGGCGGATTGTTAAAATCTCGTAAAAAAATAAATTTTTGTAATCCCAAATCCGCCGCAAAAACCGATTTATCCGCCGCAAAATCCAAGTCGAAAATTAATCCGCCGCAAACGTCAATTATTTCGCCGGTAACTTTGCGGCGGATAAAATCCGCCGGAAATTCCTACAATCCGCCGGAATATTTGCAGCGGATCTATATCCGCCGGAAACTCCTGGCCGAAAAAATCAATTATTCTTGTAGTGATCCAAGTGTGATAAACACAATTGGGCTTGCATATGGTGGATATGGATCAAAGTGATCGGGCCAATCCATGTCCAAATGCTGAATGAGCCTCTTGGTCCAGTCGAGAACAGTATGCTAATCAAATATAAAATTATTTATTATTTATTAGTTAATAGTAGATGAACTCACTTGGAAACCGGTCTAAATTGATGAAACTAACCGACATGCTACCGAGAGGCGATGTTTGAATAGCTCCTTGTGATGCTCCTACTGTGGTCATCAATAAACTATCCTTGAAGTCGGTCGAGATCCTGCTGAGATATAATATCAGAATTTTTCCTTCGATGCTCCCACACTTCGGTTGCTAATGAACTGTCCTGGAAGCAAATCTTGACTGATGAAGTTGGTAAAGATGCTACTCAGGTGTGATATCGGAATTTGTCCTTGCAATGGTCCGAGTTGCGCTCCTTCTCCTTTGTCCGGCGAAGGGGTGGTACCTGCACATACACTGTCGCTCAAGTCAGCTAAGAGAAAAAGTGACAAAGAGTAATAAATATGTATCTGATGCATTAATTTTACGATGTATTTATAGGGAATAATGTCAATGACGTGACTTGATTTCTTCGTGTATCTGAACCATGTGATGAAGTACGACGTGATCTTAACCATTGATTGAATGGTAGGGAAAGTAAACTGCCTTTGGATTGTGGATCTGGGCAAGTACTTCTTATATTAAATAAGAAGTAAATAAGAAAAATGTTTACTTTAAAAACTATATATTAAAAACTATAACAAATACAAAGTATTATTAATAAAGATAAATCTTAAAATATTTTTTTAATACGAATTTTAAATAATATAAATAGGTAGTTGTTGGGGAAAACAACATAGACAAATCAAATGAGCACAATCAAAACACTAGAATTTAACGTGGAAAACTCCAAAATCGGCTTGAAGGATTAGTCTCTACAATTGAGTACAAAAGATACTCTGTCCATCAGCACAGTCAGCATTGTTTAACGTCAGGGACCAGTAATAGAAATGGAAAAATAAGTTGGGGACCAAAACGCTTAACTAAAAACATATTTTACCCTAATTTAAATAACATAGTATCACTATTTAACTAACTATTGAGGAATATTTTAATAAAATTCTATATTAATATAAATTTAAGGGTTAAATATGTTTTTGGTTCATATAAAATTTGAGAATTATTTTAGTCCCAATAAAATTTTTCACTCACTTTAAGTCCTCACATTTTCCTTCGTCAACATTTTTTGTCCCTCGTGACTTTTAATAGCGTTTAGAAGCACTATTAAAAGGCCCAAAAAGCACTATCAAAAATCATAAGGGACTAAAAGTATTGACGGGGGAAAATGTAGGGACTAAAAGTGAGTGAAATCTTTTATAGGGACTACAACAAAATTTTCAAATTTTATAGGCACCAAAAACATATTTAACTCTAATTTTAAATATAAATTTATGCTATTTTTATACACTGTGTGTAGCACTATGGATCTACATATTATTGAGTTTTTTTTTCTCATTCCTATTCCTTAGGAGGCCTATTTATGTATATGCTTTTTAAGTCATATAATATTACTATTTATATGGATTTTACCCGTGTACCAACAAACTGACTGTAGGATATAGTATAAAATATTATGAATAATTGAGATTTTGTATTGGTTGATACCATTTCAACCACTCAAAGAATTTAGTATTATATCATACGGTCAATTTGACTAATACACTAGTGAGTGACTTCCATGATCTTTCACCTTATAAAGCACCTACTATTTAAAAAAAAAAATTGACAATCACCTACCATTTAATTTGTTATGTATCTTTATCAAATTTTGCATTAATATAATTTTAACATAGAATTTATATATTTTTGAGTCAAAAAAACATAAAATTTATAGATTTTTACTATTTACCGTGTGTAGCACGGGCCTACATATCACTACAACAGATTTGGGGTTTGGGAGCGCTTTTTTTAGCCCATCAATAGGGCTTTCGGGGGCTCCTAAAGCTTACGCTCGTGTTGCCAATCCCCCAAATGTAGCGCTCGAAAAGCGCTACCAATGAACAAGCAAGAGGAGTGCTTTTTAGTGTAAGCGCTCCATATTCCCGGATGCGCTTAGACCATAGGTAGCGCTTTCTGTAAAAAGCGCTACTTATGGTCTTAGAGCATCTAAGCAAGAGTAGCGCTTTTTTGTTAAAGCGCTCCTCATTCCTAGATGCGTTTAGACCAAAAGTAGCGCTTTTTACAGTAAGCGGACCTATGCCTAATTTTTAAATTTTTTTTTGTTTCTTCCCTATTACCAATTTCTTGCTCATATTCATCAACCAACCAACAACAAACTTCCAAATCAAAAACCAATTTCAAATCAAATTCCAACTATTTATAAATCCAACATACACACACAGATGATTTGGTTCAAAGTTTATAAACATCACTAATGTGCTACAAAAGATGATTTGTATATTTGAAAGAGTTTATACACACACACACAGATGATTTGGTTCAAAGTTTATAAACATCCTTATGTTGCTTGTCGTATTTACCTGTATGCATAAATATAATTAAAAAGACTAAAATGATGTATAAAAAGACTAAAATGTCGTATTGACTTGGAGAGCAATTCGTATGATATGTTGCAAAATTGGACAGTGACCTTATTTACTCTATCATTGTTTATAAGGAATGCAACACATCCTCCTCCATTTTTTTCTTCAAAAACATAGCAGCTTTTTGGTAGGCTGCTGTTGGTAGGTCTCTTGCTGCCCTGGCAGTAGGTCAGTGAGCACCCAAGGGGGTACCTGCAAGCCACTCCGACGCTCAAGTCAGTATGAGAGTAAGACAGTGTATATGCAAAGGAAGAATGTGTACCTCGTGAATGGCTATGCGAGCCGGAATTTATAGAAAATTGCTGTTCGTTGTGGATCGTCGGATCAGTGGATGCGATCTGGACCCTCCAAGCGTGTTGGGCTTGCATGTTGTGGATATGGGCTGGATCGATTGGGCTGATCCATATCTCATCGCTAATCGCACCCCCTAGTATTGCTAATTGGACCTCTTGGTTGACTCCAGAACAGTTGCCCCCCAAGCCGAGAATATTCTGAAGGATGGTCTTGGCTTGAAGGATTTTCGTCGGTTTGCCGGATTTGTGAGGTTACGCGGGACACTGCCTTTGTAACAACCGTGCTCTGTCATTTTCACTCTCTAGAGTAAAAAGGAGAAATTTTTTCTAAGCATGGCTTTGTCTGTCTTGTCGGGTCGTATGAAATCACTTTGTTACGACCGTGACTCACACCTCCTTCGGTGTAATCCTTGTGCCCGGCACCAAGCTAGGGTGACGTATCCTGATGTTGGCGTCGCCTTGTGCCAAGTGCCCCGAGGTTGGCACCCTCTTGGGCGCCTTGTGCCAGGATGCTCTGAGATTGGCGCCCTCTTGGGCGCCCTGTGCCATGCCCCCTGATGTTGGTGCCCTCTTGGGCGCCTTGGGCCAAGGTGCTAAGACATCCTGATGCTGGTGCCCTCATGGGCGCCTTCCCGGGTGCTTGTTTGTTTTTGAGAGTTGGCACCCTCCTGGGTGCCTTGGGTGTTGTTCCCTGCTTGCGTGTGCTGGGTGGCTTATCGTGGAGCAGATTTTGCGAGACAAGGTTCGGTGCTCTCGTGGGTGCCTTTTTGCATAGTACTTACTACCCCGTTGCGAAGGATTTGCTTTCAGACTGCCCCCTACCAGGTGCCCCTCTACTGGGCGCTGCTTGCTCCAGCCAGGCGCCCTCATGGGCGCCCTCCTAGTCCGGCCAGGCGCCCTCATGGGTGCTGGTTGCTTCTGCCAGGCGCCCCCATGGTGCCCCCTACTCCGAGCAGGTGCCCTCATGGGCGCTGGTTCCTACCTTGCAGGCGCCCTCCTTGCCAGGCACCCTCTTGGGTGCCGACTTGTGTAGACGTGTGCTTGACACTTTAATTTATTTTTTGCTGCTCATCTTGTCTCTTAGCCTGCTTTTCTTGCTTGGTGCCAAGGGGAATTGCTTCTCTTGTCCTTACCATTACCTCGTTGACATTTCCACGAGTTTTACCGCTTCTAAATTACTACCGAGGTGATTTTGGCTATGCTTCAGCTTATATTTCTAGCTTTTTGGTGTTTGAGCACGTCTTGTTTTGCTGACGTCCCCCACCTCAGGGGAGGGGGTGTTCGGGCATGTCTTGTTTTGTTGAAGTCCCCAACGTCAGGGGAGGGGGTTGTCTGCAAGTTTTCCTGTGTGTCTTGTAACTGATTGTTCTGCCCCCTGTCCTGCAGGTTGAGAGATGGCAAGTGATACCGTGCCTTCGGAGGAAGCCGGCTTCCCTGGCTTCGTCGTTATCTCTTCTGATGATGATCTGCTGATTGAGCATGAAGTGGTGGAGATTCTTCTATACTGCCTACCACAAATCGATTGGCCAACCTCGGTGTTTGTATCCGGAAGCCGTTCTGGAGTCGAGCATCTTTCGATTTGATCATGAGGTCTTTGTCAGGCTTGATTCTCTTGATTATAACAGACACGCGCCGGATGGCCCCGGGCGCAAGTCATCGCCTTGTGCATCTGACTTTTAACTCTCGTAAGAGGTTGCGACCATATTCGATGCCGCTTCGCACCTCGTGGGACTCTGGGGGAGTTTATTCAGATCTCGTTCTGAATTTTAACTCCCGTCAGAGGTTGCGATTTCGATGCCGCTTCGCACCTCGTGTGACTCTGGGGGAGTTTATTCATATCTCGGTCTGAATTTAACTCCCGCCAGAGGTTGCGACTTCGATGCTGCTTCGCACCTCGTGGGAGTCTGGGGGAGTTTATTCAGATCTCAGTCTGAATTTAACTCCCGTCAGAGGTTGCGACTTCGATGCCGCTTCGTACCTCGTGGTAGAGTTTGATGTTGACTTGCGTTGGTCGGGGGGATCTCCTCGATGGTGATCCCCAGTGGTGCCTCTGGTGGATATTGACTTGGTTCCACCGTTGTTCCCCAATTTGAGTTTATCTTGAGGGATGGTCTTAACTCGACGTTGTCGTTTAGGATGCCCTCGTAGGTGAGGTCGCCCTTTCGGCTCGTGCCGTCGTCAGGCCTGCTAATTTTGTCAGCTGATCACAGCAACTTTCCCTTTTGGTTCCCTTTCTTGCTCCTTTGGTGATCTCTTCTCCTATATCAATGAAGTATGCTATCTTTATGCTAACCCCTTTGAGACACCCTCCCGGTCACCTTAACGAAAGGGAGGTCGAGGGTAGGTGTCCCGCCTTGGCAAGTATTTCGCCGTTTAGGCCTCCAAGACATCAGAATTTGGTTTTGAGCGTAACTGAAGAACTGTAGCTCTGCTTCTTGGCTTTCCAACGCATACTCGCACGCCTCCATCGGATAAACAAAGATGAAGTTATGGTCTTCAGACTTGACAACGCCGTTGTAGGTGGATATCATTGGTGTTCGTGACCTCGTGGTCTCATGCCTGCTTGATCTTTGCGTCTTTCCAAGACCTCATGGTCTCATGCTTTGCGGGTGCTTTCGCATGAGTGCCTTTATTGTACTTGGGATTTTTTCAAGATAGTTGCTAAGTTTGGCTTGCTTTAGGCAGTTGAGTTGCCGACACCTACCGGGTCAATTTGTCATGAAGAATACCCCGGCACCTTTTACGAAGACTCGGCTTGGATAGAACTCATCCAAGGGATTGTAACCACCTAAGTCAGTTTGAAATACTAGGCACCCTAACTGCGGATTTGGACCTTTTTTCTTTATTGATCTTAAGGAATTTTCTTTGGGGCAAGTGTTAATGCTTAGTAAGCAAACTGTAACTGCAAAATAAAGTTCGTTAATTACTCACATCGAGCTTACATTTCGCATTTGCGCCTCAACAACAAGATTCTCAACCGGGCCTAACCCTAGGCTCAGGTCCTGATGCTCTGTTTCCTATTCAGAGTCACGGCTGGCTGCTTCTTTATTGGCGGCCTACCAGGCGCCCTCATGGGCGTTGGGTGCTCTTCATTGGCGCCCTGCCAGGCGCCCTCATGGGCGCTGGCTGCTCTTCATTGGCGCCCTGCCAGGCGCCCTCATGGGCGCTGGCTGCCTCTTCATTGGCGCCCGGATCACCTCTGGCATCCCAGTGCGTCATTTTAACCTCCACTTCTTCTCTGGATCGACCGCTTGAGTTTCTCACCACAGTAGTTTCTCTTTCGTCTTTAGGGCTCATATAGAAATATCTACGCGTTGCTCCCAGGTCACAACCTTATTCTCTAAACTGTAGAATTTCATCTTCAGATGAATCGTCGAGGTGACTGCCTCTAGCTTTCCCAGTGAGGGTCTCCCAATAATGCATTGGTGGACCGACTTGCATGGTAGGACTAGGAAGGGTGTTTTCACAATTCTGAACAAAGGTGGTTTACTATCGGGGTCTCCATAGGTGACCATCAGCTCCAGTTGGCCCAAGGGTTTAGTCTTCGACCCGTTGAACCCGGTTAAAGCTCCCCCTCGGTAGGGATTCAGGTCGCCGGGGGAGATGTTCAGTGCATGCATCAAGTCTTCAAAGATAATGTCTACCGCGCTTCCCTGGTCGACTAGGATTCTCCTTACCTCAACGTTGGCCATAATGGCAGTGATGAGCAACGGGACGTGCTTATTCGGTTTTCCAAACAGCAAATCATTATCGTCGAAGGATAAGGGCGGCCGGGTAGGTCCCTTCCTGGGGGCTGAGGTTGATGCAACACTCAAGATTTTTTTCCACTTCCTTTTCATTAACTTGCGAGACCCCCAATCATCGCGGGGGCTTCTTCCGTGAATCACCATGGCCAATGGCCTTCCTTTGGACCATCGGGTGTCCTCTTTCTCGGTAGATGTACTGTCGTCGTTTTTGACCCCTTCGCCGTCTGGGGCCTTTCCCTTCCTCGGGGACCTGGATCTTTTTGCGGGGGATCGGGCTCTTTTGCAGGAGCTATTTGGTTCCCCCTCCCTTTTTACGTACTGCGACAGTTTCCCTCTCTGAATCATTTCCTCAATATTGTCTTTCAAAGCTTGGCAGCCATTGGTGTCGTGGCCTCCGCATTGATGATAGCGGCACC
The DNA here is from genome assembly GCA_039519185.1 of Astragalus membranaceus. NCBI lineage: Eukaryota > Viridiplantae > Streptophyta > Magnoliopsida > Fabales > Fabaceae > Astragalus > Astragalus membranaceus. The sequence continues at coordinate 11,804,805 of CM076853.1, forward strand.
ATCCCCTCGGGGGGTTTTGGCCATCTTTTAGCACCAAAGGCGCTGGTCTCTTCACGCTTTTGAACTCAGTGTTAGCGCATTCTGCTAAAATTTGCGCCCGGGATGTGACGAGGGGGGTTCGATTTATAAATTTGCGGGAGCGCCCCTCATGGTCCCTACTTCCTGCTACCTTTCGTTGGTGGACCTCCCGGGTGTCTTCATCGTCGCCCCCTACCTTGGCTGCCTCGCGGTAAGTGATAACTTTATTTTATATAGAGTTATTCATATGTTTAAACTTAGTAAATTGCTCTCTTTCAAATAAAGATAAAGAGTTTATATAATATTTTATGTAATATGTGTTAACTTGAGTGTTTAACATGGTTATAGTTGTTAGTAGGCCATTTTGGATATATTGTGGTATGTTTGATAAGTTTGTTCAGTGCAGTCTAGATGCTCCTGCATCAAATGCTCTTGCATTGATCATGCACTTATAACTGCGCTGGTTTAACACAATGCTACTGCACTGCAACTACATTGCCTGAAGGTTGGAGCCATCCACTTGCACATCCACTTGCCATCCACTTGCACTTGATGACCTCATGCTTGGTCTCCTAAAGCAAGAACACCTCATATTTCGGCGCCTACAATTCCCACATAGCTTTGAAGAGTCATCAACATAGGGACACGTGTTCTTATCTCATTTGACCTCCCTATACACTTGATTGAAGACTTCACATGGGAATCAACTGCTGTAAAGTAACCATGAATGCAGACACCAAAGTTACTTCAACATGAAGGAAGGAAGCACATCTCTTGAAGACCATAAAAGGACCTCACTCCTTCACTTGAAAAATAGATCACAATCCATAAGTTAGATTAAAATTTCACTCCACATAGATAAGTTCTATTTTGTAAGAAGGAAAGGAAGGAAGTGACAAATCCTCCTTACCTCGATTTCATAGTTTTACCAAAGTGCTAAGGAGCTATTACATTGCTAGGAGAATTCATGCTAAGAGCTACAACTTGTGTAAACTCTATCTTGTTTTTTCTCTTTTGTGATTTCAATTATATAAACATCTTCTATTCTGTTTATATTTGCCTTGCAATGTCTATGTTGAGCTAAACCTCTCTTAGTTGGAATGTTCTAACCATTTAATGAGCTTTTAAGTAAGTTTAATACAAGTATATGATGTGTGCTGTAACAGCCCAGGTCCAACGCATTGGCCACCCCAGCACTGTTACATCACGGTCTTCTCTACCCCCCTTGTAGAATTTTTGCCTTCCGTGGGAATCGAACCTTGCACCTGAGGCATAAGTGCAAGTTAAACACACCTCCCACTACCAATTGAGCGCTCAATTGGTAGTGGGAGGTGTGTTTAGCTTGCACTTATGCCTCAGGTGCAAGGTTCGATTCCCACGGAAGGCAAAAATTCTACAAGGGGGGTACAGAAGACCGTGATGTAATAGTGCTGGGGTGGCCAATGCGTTGGACCTGGGCTGTTACATGTGCACTTTAGTTCTTGCTGGATAATACTTTCAACACTTATTTTGAGATTGATCACTTAGAATAAGTAGATTTGTAAAAGCAGACATGGTTTACAATTAAGAAATCAAGAACTAATATGGGTGAGTTATTTACATAAAGGAAACTTTGTGAAAACCATACTAAGTCCTAGACATAGGATAGTATAGTCCATAGGGTGATACTGTGGGTACTTTAAAAGACAAGAGTGAACTTATTTAGCAAGCCTAGACATAGGAAGCTTGTAATGAAACTCTGAAGAAAGTAACTGAAAGGCACACAACTAATGCAACAACATTCAGTGCAACTGCATCATAACTGCATTAAACACTTATAAGTAAATTACTTGGGGAAGACATTCCAACTAGTTTTTCTCTATTGCATTACAACTACTTACACTTTGCTTTATTCTAACTTACTTGTGATACTCACCATCATCAACTATATTGTTAAATTGGTTACTTTCCTCTAAATTACATAATATTGACTTTTGAAAGAGTTCATCAATCCCTGTGGGTTCGACCTGTTCTAAACACTATATTACTTGTTATGGACCGTGTATACTTGCACATGTTTTCCACACACCAGTAAGCTGTAGATATCTTGTGTTGCAGGCTAAGTTTTGATGATGAAGTGGTTAAGAGGTTTTGATGATGCAAAAGTCAAAAGCTAAAGTTGATAATAGTAAAAAGGCCAAAGCCAAAGTTGATGGCCAAAGGTGATGAAAGTGACAAAGCATCAAAGTTACAATCCAAGACAATCAAGCCCAAGAATTGAAGATTCAAGTTTAAGGGTAGTCCTTAAATATAAGGGTAGTCCTTAGGGTTTGGGTGTGTCTTAGGAAAAAGTGTAAGCTCTCTCAAAGGTCAGCTCGTATCTCAAAGTCTCACACACTCACAAAGTTTTTTAAAGATGCATGCATACTTACGTAAACATTCCTATCACCTTTAAAATAATAAAATCAATTTCCTCATGCATAAACATATATCAAAATCGATTTTCAGGTAAAACAGAAAAGGAAGAATCGATTGTCAGGACATGTATTTTCAGTACATAAATCGATTTCTGAGCCAAACAATTTTTAAGGGAAGAATCGATTCCCACTCTTTTGCACTTAACTGAGAATCGATTCCCACTTGTCTCAGGCAAGCTGAAAATCGATTCATACATATTTTCACTAAGTATAGAATCGATTCCTAGCTTTCCATGGTACTCAAGAATCGATTGTTCATATTTTTCAAACAAAGATAAATCGATTCCTTACTTAAATAAATCGATTCCTAGATCAAATGCATTCAACAAAGAATCGATTCCTACACTATTTTCAACGTAAACTTAATTTCCTCATAGCCTATAAATAGGCAGTGCTTCACGATTCATTTCACACAACACAACCCATTTGCACGAATCAGAAAAACTTTTGAGAAAACTCTTCACGCTTTTACTTTTGCTCGTCACGCACCGTTGGTCTGTCTGAGCTTATCTGTTGCTAAGAGTTAGTTGGGGTTGCATTCTTCAAGTTGTAATATCTGCCTTCATTAGAGGTATTTCTGTCTTTACAATTGTTTATTATTTAATTGTTGTGTTTTGTTCTAGGGAGTGGGGTATCTCTCTAGGGTAGCTGCATGTACTAGGAAGTGGGGTATCTTTCTAGGGCAGTTGATTGTAACAGGGGTGGGGTATCTCTTGTTATTGTATTGTTAGATTTGAGGGCTCTCCATAGGTGGGGTATCCTAGGAGGAGAGTGCCTGAGTCTGTAAAGGTTTTCCAAGGCACCTGTAAGCCTTGTTGTTTTGGTTAGTGGAAAATCTCACAAGGGTGTGAGGACTGGATGTAGGTCACTAGGAGGTGACCGAACCAGGATAAATCTCTGCGTGCTTTACTGCTTTCCTGCTTTACTGTTATACCGCTTTACTGCTTTATAATCTAATTACTTCGCTTCCACTTAACCTGCGCGAAATTGATCTAAGTCATTGAAAAGGGGAAAAACGTTTTCGAAAGATCTGAAAAGTTTTTAAATCTCAATTCACCCCCCCTCTTGAGACTGAAGCCACTTGGTAACATAAGCCAACTCGTCCTCTTCATAATTCATGTATTTCTGGGACCTTTGAAGGAACTCGCCCAAGTCCCTGGGTTTGTTGATACCTACATCAATCTGGAACAGGCTTCCCTTTCTCAACCCGTCTTTCATCAAGAACAACTTTTGTTTGTCTTCCAAACCTCTAACACACGAAGCCTCCTTGTTGAAGCGCTCAATGTACTCTCTCAGTGTCTCGTGGTTATGCTGCCTGACGGCTCTCAGGACTTCTTCAGACTTGGGCTTTAGCCGGGAGGCAGTGAAACGAGCTGTGAACGTTCTCGCCAACTGCCCCCATGAGGAGATGGAGTTCGGCCTCAGCTCTTGAAACCACTCTAATGCGGAATTCTCGAGAGTGAGGGGGAAGATTTTACAGTGGACGGGTTCTTTTGCCCCCTGGTAACGCATCATGACTGATAAGTAGGCCAGATGCCTGTCAGGGTCCCCAGTCCCGGCATACGTTTTGAGGGCCGGGAGTTTCTCTAAGGTCCTCGGAATTGGGCAGTCGTCAATCTTCCTAGTGAAGGGTCCTTCATTAGAGGTCCATCGCAAGTAGTGAGGTGACCAGTCCCCGAGATCCATGTCTCGACGGTCAGGTCGGGCTGAAGATCTCCTCGTGGTAGATCTATGGCGATGTGAGGTCCATCGTGAGTTGTGAGGTGACCCGTCCCCGAGATTCATGTCTCGACGGTCGCGTCGGGTTGAAGATCTCCTCGAGGTAGATCTATGGTGATGTCTCTTATGGGACTTGGCTCGGCTCCGCAACCTCTTGCGAGAATCAGAAGCTTGGAGTGATGAGGTTGTGGAGGGAGACTCCTCAGGCCAGAATGTACTATCAGGCGAAGTTGGAGGGGTGCTTGGAGATGGACCCGATCTTTGGTACCTGCCACGTCTAGGTGGATATCTGCAGCGCCTGGAGCTCCTTTTCGTTGGGGAAGGAGTGTTCCAGTGAGGATGGGGTTGCTCAGGCATGGCTACCATTCTTGCTTCTTGTTGCAACATAGTCTGGGTGCCGTTGCACAGCAGGTCCAAGAGCTGGCGGATGGTCCGCATCCTCAGGGTGGACGGGGATATGAACTGAGGCTGGCTGGGGTGCCGGGACCTGAATGCCTTGGTCCGGCATGGAACCAGTAATGCCTTCGGGAGTGCCCTCTCGTTGGGGTTGCGGAGTGACAATGTTTTGAATTCGGGGTCTGCCTCTGGGAGCCATAGAGTAGCAAGAGAAAAGTTTGAGTTATGATTGTGTGAAAGATAGAAATCTCCCACTGTGGTCGCCAATGTTCTGTACCGAGCAGATTTTTGGTGGACTGCTGTTGGTAGGTCCCTTGCTGTCGTGGTAGAAGGTCAGTGAGCGCCCCGGGGGTTACCTGCAAGCCACTCCGACGCTCAAGTCAGTATATCGAATATATGAGTGAAGGTACTATGGATTAGAGATTGAACCTTTCTTAGGGCAAAGTTTGCCTGTATTTATAGGAAATCCTGTCCTCTCGTGGATCGTTGGATGGGTAGAGTCGATCTTGACCGTCCAAGCATGTTGGGCTCGCATGAGGTGGATATGGGTTGAATTGGTTAGGCTGATCCATATTACTTGCTAAGCGCACCTCCTGGTTTTGCTAATGGGACCCCTTGGTCCACTCCAGAACACCTTTCAAACTAAACCAAGCAATTTGGTGGATATAAGTGATTTGTCATTGACAAGAATCATATATACCTGTGACATTATAATTGGGCCTCCTTGCAAGCTTCATCAACTTCAAAGCCATTTCATTCTCACCAAGTAATCAAGTCCGGAGAGCCATATCATCAGGGTCAATTATACTTGCTTGATCATATGACTCTGCAAATTCACTACAAGGAATATGCATTGTATCAGTTCCCACTCCACAAAATTAAAAGTTTCTAGTGTATGTCACATTCATGGAAAGCAGTACAGTATGACATTACCAGTGTTGTTTTTGTCGGTAACATTGAATTGCAGTAAACCTGATACATGAAACACACCAATACATCCATTTACACAGCCTCATCGAAACTTCCTTCTTCATTCAAATCAGCTTGGTAAAATCTCAATTGCACACCTTTTATGATGTTTCCAAAATAATATAAAAGGAAATTCAAAAACACCAGAACAACTGTCAAATTAATATGAAATCAAATGGCTTTGTGATGTAGGAAAAACACAAATAAATTCTTAAGTGCAACAAGTTTTGGAATCTCTATGCACCTAGGGGAAGCAAATATTAAGCTAGCAATTCCTTCTTTCATATCCGTTGGACATTCCCCATAACAAGTTAGATTAACATCGGAATTTCAACAAGTTTGTTACTTTCATAATGGAAAAAATGAGCTCCGTATAAGATATCACCTTTGCTTTGAAATGATTGATATCCCAAACAGTTCTGATGATTTTAAATAGAGTCAGCTTAAATATATAAGAGACAAGTTTGGGTTGGCTAGAAAAAAATGACAAATCTCGTACTTGTATATTCCCTTCAGTTCATCAGGTATTTGTTGAACTTTCTGAACTGAACCACCTTCTTCCATAATTTTACTCTTGATTACAGGAGACCACATCCACATCTCAGTCAAATCATGAAATAGATGCTTGTTGAATGTTCACTACAACAAATTCACCACTGAGAGACAAACAGTTAACAAGCAATAAGATACAAGACAGAAAAACATGGGGTGGCACACAAAAACCAAACCAAAAAAGAGTGGATGGTTAGTAGCACTGATTCAAACTTTGACAGTGTTTCATTAAACTTAATTTCAGTTTCAAGCAACCAATTTTTCAAACACCAAATCACCACTACACTACAGTTGTAGAACCAAAACAAGAAAGCGACCATGGAGTCTAGTTTAGGAATCATAATTTGTTTCAAAAACAAAAACTAAAAAAATCTAACCTTTTGTTGAGATGATGAAGATAGATCCAGTTGCAAAGAATCACAAACCCTAACCTGTTGCAACGGAGAAAACTATAGGGAAAAACGAAGAAGTTCAAGTTGAAGAGACAGAAAACGAAGAGGTGAAGAATAGTTCGTACCTAAAACGCAAGTCTCCAATTCGCAGTTTGAGCTCTTCAGAGAAGCAATGGCATTTCTTCAGTGTTAGGGGTTTTCACAGGAACATCCACAGAAGAAGTGCTGCATTTTTAACAAATTGATGTAGTGTCGGCATTAGAAGTTGAAACTAGAATCGAGATTGAAGTGGAAGTTGGAATCTGAAAATTGAAATCCAAACCAAAATCGATGAAGAGAAAGAACCGGTTGAGGAGGTGACAACGGTGAAGGGAGGTGGAACGGCGACTGTAACACCCCCTTCTAATAAGCTACTATTTAATTCATTTAAGATCAGAGTTTCCAAAAACGTTTTAATGCATCCACAAGAGGGTGCCACATTTCAAAACAACAACGCATAATAGTCTCCAAAATTTAATTCATAAAGTCATAAGGTACGATACATAGCACCGCAAATAATCTGTTAGCCTACACCAAAGTAAATCATAATAGTCATCGCAGCGGAATAATCACCAAATCTTAAAATGCCAAATTACATCACCAATAAAGTTCAAAACATCAAACAAAGTAATACGTAAACTAAACGCCCCCCCGGTGTTACGTATCAGAGCAGACTCAACTGACTAGGAGAAGGTACTAGATCACCTTCACTCGCTATCACCTGCACGTTGCCGACATAAGAAGCAACACAAAAGCAGTAGGGTGAGTCTCATTTCATAAGTAATAACAAATAAGATAAGCATCATTTAGAGAAGGCAACTAAGCACACCAATTCCCCACAATAACAACATACCCCATTAATCTTCATTCACCAAGAAACAGCACCGAATATTTTCAATCACCGAGAGCAACACCAAATATAACTAAATACACCAAATTACAATTATCTCCACATACACCATCAATTTATAATCACCAGGAAAAGTGCCGAATGCATGTCCAATGTATGAGATGCAACCCAAAACTCCACGGGCACATGCATGTGGATCCATCACCAAAAATTAGCCTTGAGGGCATACACCAAAATAAGGCCGAAGCCTTCTGCTCACCAATAAATGCACATGATTATGCGACGCCATGAACAATGCACCATACACACCAAAATCACCACAACAATGCAATAACATGTGCACCAATAATTTGATTAACTCACCAATAGTTTTATTAACTCACCAACACCAAAAGAAAGGTCATAGACCATTGCCTTGAGGGCACTCACCAATAAACTCACCAATAATTTATCTCACCATTTTATATACATCACCATTATACATCTCCAAAATTTCAGCTCTAAGGATAGCACACCAATCACACCAAACACAATTAATTACGCGACTACATTGTCACCAAAGGACTAAACAACACCCGTAGGGACCAAAACAGCACATAGAGTAGCAGCAGCAATATAAACGGCAGCATAAAACAGCAACAGCAATACAAAACAGTTCATTTTGCCTTAAAAATAGAATAATCGGTTAGGCCTCTGAATGAGCTCTTCAACGCATCTTAGAACGCCTCAATCGGGTTCCCGGATCAAAAGATATCGCGAAAACAAACAAGGTGCAGAAATTCCGTAACCATGCGCTTACTTTGGCGAATTGATTAAAATAGTAACCCACACCGGATTTCGACAAATAAATACTTGTTGGAAAGCCCTATGGGTCTACTCCTTATTCCTAAGTTCAGTTTTTGAAAAAGAGAGTCTCACAGGTTCAGTTTTCAAAAACACACATACTAGTTTCAAAAGAGGGCAGTTTCTGTCCTTCAAATTCAAGCAGTTCTAAAATGACCAAAACTCAATCAAATTCCATGAAACTTGTGCATAAACTGGGGAGAATTCTGTCTAGTTTTCAAAGAAATTAGATTCCTTCGAAAATGAGTTCTTTTGAAAACGCAGTGATCAAAACACTGACCCTATTCCCAGATTGGTTCCAGAATCTTACCCTAACTTGTGAAATTCATATCTCGAGCTACACAACTCTAAACGCAACCAAACCAGTGCCAAATTAACAAGCATTAAGTCTATTTTCCAGAACAGTAAACCACATAATTTTTCAGTCAACGCAACGTTCCCAGTTACCGAAATACTGAACCTCTACCCAAATCGTTTCCAGAATTTTAACCTAACTTGTTTCACCTATGACTTAAGTTTTACAACTCCAAATGCAACCAAATCAAAGCCAAATTAACAAGCATTAAGTCTATTTTCCAGAACAGTAAACCACATAATTTTTCAGTCAACACAACGTTCCCAGTTACCGAAATACTGAACCTCTACCCAAATCGTTTCCATTCTCGATTTTATTTAGTCATTACAACATACACCTAACTTGCATGACTAATATCATGTACATCTCAATACTAATCAATTACGGATTCTACCAAAAATAACATAAGTTCACCATCAACAACTGGATTTAACAATTTACATTCATCATAACAAAAACATCCAAAAACAACAATTCAATTCAATCAATCAAACCCCCCTAAAACCTAACTCATGTGATTCTAATCCTATAAGTTATTAAGGATGAAAAGAGAGCCCCCTAACCTTTTGTTAATTGATGAAGATGAAATCCTTTAGCCTTAGAACCTTGGAGCCCTAGCTTTTTCCTTCTCTCTCTCTTGTTCTTGGTTGGAACTCACGCTTTCCTCTTCTTTCTTTTCCTCTCCTAGCCGCTGCCCCTTCCTCTCTTCTCACTTCTCACGCTTCTTTTCTTTTCTTTCTCTCCAAGTGTCTAAGACACTAACCCTAGAGCATAAATATTATGGGTCCTAGTGTCTTGGGCTCTTTTTGCCACTTAGTTAATTACTAACACTTCTCCTCTTTTAATTAAATTACCACTCCCTCATTTACTACACACCACCCCTTATTTAAATTAAAACACCATTCATTCCTTTTATTATAACCGACCAACATAACACCTAGATTAATAAATAGCACTTTTGGTCCTTTATCTTTGCTCCAGATTTCACTTTGGTCCTTTATCTTTTTTTGGTCCGTTTTGGTCCTTTGTGTTTCATTTTCGTTTCATTTTGGTCCCTCACGTATTATTTAATTCAATTAAAACATTAAAAACATTAAAAAAATTAAAACAATTAAAACAATTACAAAAATAAAACATAAAACCCTCCCCCCACCGTCCACCACCACCCACCACCACCCCCCACCGTCAACCACCACTCACCACCAGATCTGTCTCTCTCTCACCGTGAACCCCTCCCCCCTCCCCCCCACCGCTGCGCACCCCCTCTCTCCCCTCTCTCACTGTTATGGAGTTCTCCCACGAGGTAGGGCCTGTAATTGTCCAAATTGACGCCATAATCGAACTCAGGGGGAAATTTGGAGTTGAAAGGTGGAGTTTGGGGTCCAATCGCAGAGAGAGGATTGAGAACGTGTGAGAGGAAGAAGACGGGTCGGGTCGTGTGAGAGGAAGAAGACGGGTCGTGGGCTCTGGGTGCGCAGCGGTGGGGGGAGGGGGTGCGCAGCGGTGGGGGGTGGGGGGAGGTGGGAACGGTGGGGGAGGGGGGTGCGCAGCGCTGGGGGGTGGGGGGAGGGGGGGAACGGTTGGGGAGGGGGGTGCGCAGCGCTGGGGGGAACGGTGGGGGGGGAAGGGGGAACGGTGGGGGAGGGGGGGAGGGGGAGGGGGGTGCGCAACGGTGCGGGGAGGGGGGACAGTGGGGGGAGGGGTGGACGGTGGGGGGAGGTGGTGGGTGGTGGTTGACGGTGGTGGGTGGTGGTGGTGGTGGTGGACGGTGGGGGGATGGGTTTATGTTTTATTTTTGTAATTGTTTTAATTATTTTAATTGTTTTAATGTTTTTAATGTTTTAATTGAATTAAATAATACGTGAGGGACCAAAATGAAACGAAAATGAAACATAAAGGACCAAAACGGACCAAAAAAAAGATAAAGGACCAAAGTGAAATCTGAAGCAAAGATAAAGGACCAAAAGTGCTATTTAGCCTAAATTAATTAAATAAATACTTGATTATTTTGGGGCGCTACAGTGACAAAGGAAGGTGGGACGACGTCGTATGGCGTTTGTTACTCTGGAGGAAGGAACGTGAGAGTGGGTACTGATGAGAGAGTGAGAGTGATTGGGAAACAAACATGGGAAACCCTAAAACCTAAAATCCCTAAAAAAGAAACCAAACGAGATGAGAGAGAGCGATTAACTTACAGAAAATTAGAATTAAAAATAAATACCCTGGGGGGCGCTCATTAAGCAAAGCGTAACTAAAGCCCAAGCGTGTTTTGCAAATAAGGAGCGCTCGTCACCTAAGCGCTCCCTATGATTGTTCCGTGTTTAGCAATAAGGAGCGCTCGTCACCTAAGAGCTTCCTATGATCGTTCTGTGTTTAGCAATAAGGAGCGCTCGTCCCTAAGCGCTCCTAATGGGCGTTCCGTGTTAGCCATAGGGAGCGCTTATGTCAAAAGCGCTACTAATGGGGCGATCTTTTTTGAGATTTCTGTTGTAGTGTATTACATGATTTTTTTTTTGGTTTCATTACTTCTTCTGAATAGAAGAATTTTCGATGTATGTAAATTTGTTTAAAAATTGTGTGATAAAATATTAACTCAAATTAATAGATTCTTATGTGTACAATGAGTACTATATTATATTGTAATATAAAGCATATTAATGTGTTTCAATTCAATTAATGGAACCATAAGTCATTTTATGTTACACATGTCATTTTATTTTATATCTTACAATATCATATAATTCAATTTAATTATTTATCAACCATAATCAATTTTATTTTAAGTTACTAAAACTCACTTAACAAATATCTTTGAATGATATATTACTCAATATAAATTTTCAACAAAACTTTTTCCCGTGCATCGCACGGGTCTGGATACTAGGTATCTATATTTAAATAAAGCTTCTTTCATAATGCAATTTAGGCAACAAATTTTAGAGTTATAATAATTTTGTATTAAATATAGCTTTAACCCCGTACAACGCACTGGTCTAGGTGCCAGTTGTAGAGAAATGGAGGCAATATGGGCTACAACTATATGCAGCGTTGTGACTACACTTGCTCTGATTTTAGAATACTCATATAAATGCATGATCCACGCCCAATTAAAAAATACTTACGACCAGTTGAAAAGTATTTATATAAGTGCATGATCCACGCGCAATTATAAAATACTTACGACCAATTAAAAAATATAAGTGGATTCACGCCCAAATAAAACAAGATTTAATTTATATACACATTATATGCACAAGTGTTTTACATTATATACCAATTAAAAATTGACGCATCGTTAAAAAAAATTAGTCAATTAGTAACTACCTTCTTTGTCAACCATATATTCTATGAATTATTATTGGTGGTGGTTGTAAAAACTTATACACAGTATAAGTATATAAATTAAACTCATAAAAAAAAACTTATTTGAAGTACAAAAATCATAAAGCATTGATTCAATATCTTTTTAGTATTTTTTTACTAAAAATACATCCATTCATATCCGGAGAATGCCTCGAAAATTATACAAATTCAATATCGCTAAAATATTACATGTAAATTTTTTTTCCTTCTTTTAAAAATTTGAAACTTTTATACAATTTTTTTAGTCTGTGTGAGAAATATTACATGTTGTTGGCATAGTATTATCGTCTTAAAACGTATATTTTTTTCCTTAATTGAAAAAAGTCAAGTTTAGTGCCTAGCAGTGAAATATTGCATGCATTTTATTAATATTTGGAATTCCTTACTGTAAAGCAAAAACTGAAAAGATGATGTAGCATTGTAGCCTCATTTCTATTAATAGTAATACAAATTTGTATGTGAAACTCATTTTTTATGTCACTACAAGAATTTCGAGGATTTCCGGCGGGCAAAATCCGTCGGTAATGACCAAAATCCACCGGTAATTGGACATTACCGACGGATTTTTTTCCGTCGGAAAGCCGCCGGTAATTCGCCCGCAGGTAAACGGTTACCGGCGGATATTCCCGCCGGTAATTTCCGGCGGATTTTCCGATGGAATAGCCGCCGGTAACCGTTAAAATCCGCCGGAAAACAATTGTAATACTATCGCATCTGTGTGTATGCACGGATATACGGCTGGTTGTCATATAAGTAGATCCACACCCAATTAAAAATAATAACTATGACCAATTTAGTCGTGGGGGAAGGCCAATAAATTAGTGGTACAGGAAAGTTAATTCCCAAATTCTATAAAAGGTATTGGTGCTGACTTAGATGTACACAGATTGTAGAGAAATGGAAGTAGTATGGGTCACAACTATAGGCATCGTTTTGATTACACTTGCTCTGATATGGGGATGGATGTTGCTGAGATGGATCTGGTTGGAGCCAAAGAAGCTAGAGAGGTTGCTAAGAGAGCAAGGCTTTCAAGGGAATCCTTATAGGCTTTTGATTGGGGATTTGAAGGAGTTCCAAAAAATGGGTAATGAAGCACAATCCAAACCCATGGAACTGTCTGATAATATAATGCCACGCGTGTTTCCCTACCTCCCACACTGTCTTAGACAATACGGTATGTTTCTGCTTCAATTCAATTTTCTTTATAAAAAAAAAACTATTTAGTGTTCTCATTTCACCAAATGCTTTTAGTGTAAAAGGTTTTGCTCCATTCGCTACATTTTTCCCCTCTCGGTTCCTGTACATTAAGTTGTCCTCTACGATGCATATTTGGCTGCAAGTTGTTCCAAGAAAATTATTTTGTTTTGTCGACTTTTGCTCCATTCGGGCTTTCAGATCTATGGCGATCTAGTGAAGGTGGTGACTGGGGGGGGGGGGGGTGGTTTGAAGGTGAAAATTATGGTATTTGGACGATGTTGGGTGAAACTTGATAGGAGGGATTCTAGAGATTTCCAGAAATTTCCAGTTTGCCTTTCTTGATCTTATATGCGAGTTGTAAAGAAAATTTTCATATAAAAAATATACAACTAAGAGAATATAATTTTCATATAAATACAAAAAGTAGTTAATTAATATACAATTAAGAGAATCATTTAATAAGTTAGTGGTAATTAATTTCCTTCATTAAAATTAAAATCTTCTTTATGTCTAAATTATAAATAAATATTTTAATACATAAAAATCTTAAGAAAAATTATAGAGCTTCCTTTGGGGTTTCCTTTACATATATATATATATGTATTTGTTTTTTTTTTTGACAAAAAATTATTTGAGAATTTATTTGGTATTTTACTTTTATTTCATGAATTGCATGCATACATATAGAAAATAAATTTTAAAAATGTTAGTTTCAAATGAATTATAAATAGCTACGTCAATAATTGACAAAATTAATTACTCAAGTTAAAAGAAAATATATTTGATGAAATCTACACATGGAAAATTTAAATTGAACTACCGTAAAAAAAGATGAAATGTAAAGAAAATTTACTTTATTGTTTTAGAAAAATTTATATATTAAAGAACACAATAAAAATTCAACTTATAAATTTTAAAAATATATGAACATCATTGCCATAAGAAAATATAATTTTCATATAAATAAAAAAAGTAATTAATTAATATACAACTAAGAGAATCATTTAATAAGTTGGTGGCAATTAATTTCCTTCATTAAAATTAAAATCTTTTTTATGTCTAAATTATAAATAAATATTTTAATACATAAAAATCTTAAGAAAAATTATGGAGCTTCTTTGGAATCTCCTTTTTATATATACATGGAATATTATAGCACATGGAAACAGTAAATAGCACATGGATCGATTATTTGCGCTGCGGAATCTACATTACATTGTCCAATAAATTATGATGTTGTCAGTTGAGCTATGGAAACAGTAATAGCATGGATCCATTATTTGCGCTGCGGAATCTACATTACATTGACCAATAATTTATGTTTTGGATTTTTTTTATTAGTATAACTAGTATTTTACTCGTGCATATGTACGGGTGACACTGTATTTATTATAATTTGCTATGAAATTTATAATAGTTTGAAAAATGTCAAATTTAATAAAAGAAAAAAGAAAAACTCAAAACAATCTTATATCTTAACTTACTTAAAAAACTCGTGTTGCAAAAAGTTTAAAAAAAAAGTCAACATCTTTTTTTAATCTTAATGATGGAGTATAAATCAGAAAAAAGAAAATGCGAGCTAATATAAAATATGCACCCTCGTTGCCGCTCCCTGTTGCCGCTCTCTATTGCCGCTCCCATTTCCGCTCCCATTGCCCCGTTGCATATCCCGTTGTCAGTCTCTCGTGGTCGCTCTTGTTCCCGCTCCTGTTGTTGCTCCCCGTTGCTGCTATGCGTTGCCTCTACCGTTGTCGATCTCGTGGTCAGTCTCTCATTGCCGCTCTCACTGCCTCTACATTGCCTCTCTCATTGTCGCTCCTGTTGTCAGTTTCTCGTTGTCCCTCCCGTTGTCAGTCTCTCGTTGCCGCTTTTGTTGCCACTTGTTTATATTTTTCATGGAAGAATCATTTAATATTAATTTAATTATTTTAATTAAATTATGAAATTACTTAAAAAAAATTATTTTGGATTTTTTGATTGTGTCTTATTCTCTATGTTGGTAATTTAATTATTTTGGATTAAATTAAAAGAATATTAATTTAATTATTTTAATTAAATTATGTTTTGGATGATTCATGATATCAATCATTATCAAGCATTACCTACCGTATTATTTTTTTGACAAGACGTTACCTACCGTATTATTATACATATATTTCTTCCTTTTTTTATATTTTTGGCTTCGTATTTTTATCTTAAAATAATAGTATTTTTGTCTGTCACTGTTGGTTTTTTTTGGCAATTTCAAAAACTTGGGGACGTCTGCGTCTGAATTCGAACCCGGGTGTGAACAGTTGTAGTGTGTGCCGTGTTTATTTGCCATTTTATCTAATGTATAACTCAACAAACTTTTTCAAATATACCGTTTTATATTTATTGAGTCTTTTAAAAACGTTTTCCAAGACAATTTTAAAAAGGGTATTTTAGTGCTCTTTAGGATTCCTAATCTTTAGTATTATTAGCCTTTTATCTTTGTCCAAAATAATAGTGCTTCTTAAAACTTAATGTACAAATTAATCATCAAGTATTTTAATGTTGATCATTATATATATGTAGGCAAGAATTTTTTTATCTGGTTTGGACCAAAACCAAGCGTGACATTCACAGATCCTGAGCAAATAAAAGAAGTATTAAACAATATTTCTGATTTCCCAAAGAATCAACCGGCGATTTTCAAGTTACTCGTTACTGGTATTGCTGACTATAACGGAGAAAAGTGGAGCAAACATAGAAGGATAATAAACCCAGCATTCCATAATGAAAAATTGAAGGTTAGTTGGCCCCTTTTACTATATTTTTATAAAGCCTGGGAGTTTTAGTCATGTTGGCACAAAATTTCAAGTCTTGTGATATATTTGATACACCACAGATTATGACGCCAATATTCTTTAAAAGTTGCAATGACTTGATTAACAAATGGGAGGAAATGTTGGCTTCAGATGGGTCACGTGAAATTGATGTATGGCCTTTCCTTCAAAATTTGGCCAGTGATGTTATTTCTAGAGCAGGATTTGGAAATAGTTATGAAGAAGGAAGAAGAATGTTTCAACTTCAAAATGAGCAAGCTGAGCTTATAGGGAATAATGCAGCTAAATTTCTCATCCCTTTATGGAGGTAATTTATAAGACTTATTAAAGCAAGATCAAACTTGTGATAATTAAGCTTTTATTTAACTAAACCAAACATACATGAATTCATTCAACGACTGAAAAATAAACTCCATACAATGTGCAATGCTATAAAGAAATCGGATTAGAGACTAAACTGCATACGATGCAGCTCTTGCGTTTCCATTGAATCCAACAATGCGGACTCAAAGTCCAATTTCTCTGTAGTAGTGCGGTGCAAAGAGTTTAAGGTATGACTAACGTTCTTTATTTTTAGGTTTCTTCCCACTGTTACTCAAAGGAGGATGAGGAAAATCGACAGAGATGTTAGAGCTTTACTTACGGATATGATTAACAAGAGGGAGAAAGAACTAAAGGCTGGTGGAGCGACTAAGAATGACTTATTAGGTTTACTTTTGGAGTCAAATCATAAGGAAATTAAGGAACATCATAACAATAAGAAAGTTGGAATGAGTCTTGAAGATATAATAGAGGAATGCAAGCTTTTCTACTTTGCGGGGTCAGCTACCACTGCGGTTTTGCTTGTTTGGTCAATGGTGTTATTGAGTAGGTACCCTGATTGGCAAGAACGTGCAAGGTACGAAGTATTACAAGTCTTTGGCAAGACCAAACCGGATTTTGATGGGCTAAATCATCTTAAGATTGTAAGTAATATCTTCTATCCTATTTACAAAAAAAATAAAATGATGATTTGTCTATTGTCCTAAATATATGAAATAAATTTTCAACATTATTAGTTTCTCAGTTTCTTTTATACCCTTATTTCTTGCGATAAGAAATTCAAGTTTCTCATAATAAGATGTTATGAAAAGTTATTTTCACTTATTTGATGAAAAAGTCTTTTTGCAATAAACTTTAAAACTATACAACGACTAACTAAAGTTAATTAACTCGTTTGAATGCATTTTCTTGCTCTTGATAACTTGATTTCTTGTTTATTGTAAAAAGAACCGGGTCTAGTAGTTAAATTGTATGACCTAAAGTTCCAACTAGTAGTTAGTTGTGAGTTAAGGGACATCAAGAGTCGAAGGAGTTAGGAAACACCTTGTTGTATTAGTTTTTTTTGACTAATTGGTCATGTAAATAGGTTGGAATTGAATACCCCTAATACTTCCTTACTAATGTTGCTAGCCCCAATCACCATGCTATGCACGGGGTTAGGGCAATTTATATTGTAATTATTTTGAAAAACATGTTAAAACTTTAATGTTATAATATGTATGGTAGTAAAAATAATAAATTTCAACTATGAATAACAATGAGTTGATCAAAAGTTAACCATGTCTTCATGGCTTTTTATATTTTACAAATTCAATTTACGAATCTCTTCATTTGATGACTAAGTGGATCATGACACAAAGTTGGAATAATTCTAGAAATTGATTGTGTTACATTTTAAATAGGATGATTATCGATAACTTTGGGAATTGAATGCAAAGAAAACTCATATAAAGACGTTCAACATTATTAATGTTGATAAAATGCAAATAAAACTCTTATTGATGTGGTACAAAAATTGGTACTGAGAGTAACTTTACAATCTGAAGATATTGCTTAAAATATTTTCTTCCTTAATTTGTTGTAAACAAAAACATATCAATTGAAATGAAAATTAAAAAGTAAACCAATGCTTGATAATGAGTTTCGAGTTATATTGCATGAATATATAGATCACCAAATAGTGTGGCAAAAATATAAGGGAGATGTAATTAAAAAAACAAAAAAATCAAAAAGTAGTCAAAACTACATGTAAATAAATATTCATATAATTAGGATGCACAATTAGTTCATCATGCTCCCAATCAACTGTCGTACGATATTTTTTAAGTCATGATTCATTTGTGAGTTTTTTAGGTTTGCGTATTGTCCAAACATAAAAGTACATCCAATGCAAAAGTAGATCTGGTGTAATCATCAGCTTTGTAATTTGCAAAGTGATCAGACTAAAACTCGATTCAGCGCGAATACTACTAACATTTATTTAAATAGATGAGTAGATATTTTTTGGGTTAAGAAAAATAAATGCAAACATAAATAAACTTTTTTATAATGGTGAAAATAGTAAAAGAAGTAGGCTAAAATCCATGACTTATGTGGGCGCTAAATGTAAAAAAAATATGTTAATAGAAATGTGCTAATTATAAAAGAAAATAATAAAGAAATAAAAATTAATTTTCTTTTTTAAAAAAAAAGGAAAGAGAGAGAGACGAGTTAAACAAATAAAAAAAATAAGCTTGGAACTCGATTCAACGCGAATACTACAAACATTTATTTAAATAGATGAGTAGATATTTTGGGTTAAGAAAAAAGTGGTTTAAAAAAAAAGAGAAGAAATAAAATATAAATAATTATTTTTTAAATCGGTGAAAATAGTAAAAGAAGTAAGTTAAAACCCATAAATTATGTGGGGGCTAAAGGTGAAAAATATGTTAATATAATGTGCTGATTATAAAAGAAAATAGTATTTTTTTTACTAGAAAAGAGAAAATAGTAATAAAGAAAGAAATATTAAAACTTTTTTTTTTAAAATAATAGAGAGAGAAAAGATGAAAAAAAATAACCTTGGAGCCTCTCGCCAGGAGACTACTACCAAGGAATTATTCGATAGATATTTTGATATTTAAAAAATGGGTCAAGGACTCAATCATTTCCCACCCATAACATTTGCAATTCAAAATAATATATTGTCTCATTGATACTTACCACAAGCTTAAATTTTTGTCATAGGTGAGAATGATTTTGTACGAGGTTCTTAGGCTATACCCACCAACAATTGCACTTACCAGAACTGTTCACAAAGATGTGAATGTTGGGAGCATAACATTACCCGCTGGAGTGGATGTTTTCTTACCTTTTATTTTGGTTAACCATGACTCTGAACAATGGGGTGACGATGCTAAGGAGTTCAATCCCGAAAGGTTTTCTAAAGGACTTCTAAAAGACAAAAATGAGAAAATGTCATTTTTTCCATTTGGATGGGGTCCTAGAGTATGCATTGGACAAAACTTTGCCCTATTGGAAGCAAATATGGCTTTGACAATGATTTTACAACGGTTCTCGTTTGAACTCTCTCCATCCTATGCTCATGCTCCAGCAACGGGGCTCAGTATTTATCCCCAATATGGTGCTCAAATTATTCTGCATAAAGTGGAAACATAAAACATGATAATAAGCTACTGATGTATGATCTTTATTACGTGCAGTGTTGCTAGAAAGTTTATATTTATTAATAATAAGAAATAACACAGATCTGTTTAAAGTACCACATACTTGCTCTCGGTTGCACTTCTAAACTGGATCTATTTTTTTGGGTTAGATATAGTAGATATGAGTGTTCAGTAAGTTTGTAATAATTTGTTACTGAAACAGTATATGTTTATTGCCTATATATTAGGACCTTGTCTTTTTTCTTCTCTACTCCCTTTTTATAAGCTTTTGTCTACTTTTTTGGAATAAAAAATAAGCACACTACTCCAGAAATGTGAATTCATATCGGTTATCGAACCAATGCCGAAAAAGGAGATATAAAAAATAGGCACTTTCAACATTGGGTGCGGGGAACCGATGTGAAAAGTTGTTTTTATATCGGTTACATGTAGAACCGTTATGAAAAGTCAGTTTTCTATCAAATATAAGCGTATAATTGACATCGGTTTTATATGGGAACCGATAAGAATACTGGTTTTTAACATCGGTTTTCTATGAGAACCGATATGAAATACTGATTTTTAATATCTAGTGAATTAAGAACCGATGTAAAAACTGGAGGTTTTTTTTTTAAAAAAAAAGTGATTTCTGTTCAGCAACATACATGGGACAGGGCTCTGTACATAGAAGCAACGTTCCATTAAACATTAACTAACTTAACAAATCATTAATTTGTAACCTATATTCGTTTGTAGCATCAAATGCACCATAAATTTGAAATCTTCAGACACATTAATGCCAATGAATAAAAGTCGAGGCCGCTCCCAAGAAATCTTCAGACACATTAATGCCAATGATATTACTTTTGTGGAAATTTACCTTCAAACCCGAAACAAGTTCAAAACCTCTAAGAATGGTTGTGATACTCCAAAGATTATCCCATGTAGCTTTCCCCATCAAAATAGTGTCATCGACAAATTGCAAAATTGAAAACAAAAAGTTATCATCCACCTTATAGTCAACGAAAGATCCATCCTCCACTGATTTTGTCATTATAGCGGACAAACCCTCGCCAATAATAAGGAAAAGGAAAAGGGATAAAGGATCACCTTGTTTTTGCAATTTATAACAAGTCGATTAAAGATTTTGTTTTTTGTCTTTTTTTAAACTTCATCTTCAACCTCCAGGTAGGTCTCCACGACTCATTAGCAAAAACCAGTAATATAAAGTCATTTCAACAAAAAAGTTGAGTTTTAATCCTAGAATCATCAACAACAATCGTTTCCTCATTAACTCATAAATATTTATCATCTAAACATAAAAAAACTGAATTTTGAAGGTTTCAGATTTAAATGCATATGAGTAAAAGATGCAAAACTGTGAAAAACAAGCAAGAATTTCTCTGGATCACTTTTCATCGCCTTTCTTTCTCTCTTGTATAAGTATCATTACTTATAAAATTTTAGCTACTTTAGCAATTAATATGTTACTAACAAAGGAAAGGGGTTATTATGTTATTTTAGCAAGAAAAGAAAAACGAGTTTTAGGGATTTAGTTTAGGGGTTAATATTTGAAAATCGTTTAAATTTATAGAAGTTATCATATGGATGATTATGTAAAATAGATTTTTTATGGGTAATATTTAGATATAAAAATATTATTGATGATAAAATAAGTTGGATACACATTGATATGTTTTTTTTTGGTCCATCTTAATTGGGTATCACACCCAAAAAAATTAAATGGGGTGTGGGAGTGTTCACCATGTAAAATTTATTTGAAGTCCCTATTTTCATTATCAAATTATTTACATAAATAAGTCAAATCTTGAAACAAGAATCTATTTTTGTTGGTTACAAAACACCTCATTAAACTGTTTGGAAAATCTTAATAATCACTTATTTAACATTATATATTTAAGATAAGATCTAGTTCAACGTTTTCTCAAAAAAAAAAAATCTAGTTCAACTACCGGTGTCATCATTTATGAGAGATTATTTTTCAGACAATTGTTTATTATCAATCTATGTGCATATCTTTGGTCAAAAAAAATCTATGTGCATATCAGACTAGAGCTGTCAATTTGGCCCAAATGGGCCAGCCCAACCCCAACCCCACGTGGCTCATGGGCCAAAAGGCCAATGGGCCAAAAAGCCTACATGGCCCCAAGCCCCAGTGGGCCAGGGCCAGCCCCAAGGCCCTTAATTTTTGGTTTAATTTTGTGGATGGTTGTGATCCATCCAATATATTTTTTAAAGCCCTTGGATAATTATAAAAACACTTTTTAACAAAAATAAATAAATTTCTGTTTTTTTTTAAATTCAGAAACTAAATAAAAAACATATATAATATATATCAGCTACCACCGGCTGCCGCCGGAGCGCCACCTCCCACCGCCGTGTGGGTTGCCGGACCGCCGCCCTGAGGTCCCTGGAGCGCGCCGTCCGCCGCCATGGGGGTTGCCGGAGAACTGCGGTGGGGCTGCCGGAGAGCCGCCTGGCACCACCTCCATATTTAAAAATAAATATATATTTATATATATATATATATATATATATATATATATATATATATTATAACTAGTATATTATATATAACTATATATATATTATATATATTTATACATTTACAGATATTAAAGCTTCAAAAAAAAGAAAATTTACAGATATTAAAAATATAAAAAAAAAATGTGTAACATAACTGTTTGCAAACCCCATCTAAGATACTTAACAACAAAGAAATGATAATTTACAATATTAACCCCATACCCGATCTAAGAGCAGAATTTTTAAATGATGTAAACCTGTACACTGTTTGCAAATGTGTATCATAACTTGTACTTGTTATATAGGTACATAAAGAAAATTTACAGATATATTTAAAAAAGAAAATTTTTATGTTTTAAAAATATAAAGGAGGTGGTAGTGATGGTGGTGGTGATGGTGGTGAGAAGGAAAATGAGGTGGTGGTGGTGAGTGGGAGATGGTGATGGTGGTGATGGTTGTGGTGAGAGAGAGAATGAGATGGTGGTGAGAATGATGGAGAAGAGGAATGGGGTAAAAGAATGAAAGAAAGGGTGTAAGTAGTAGGAAAAGAATGATAAAAAAAATTGGGGGCCAACCCACAAAGCCCTGGCCCCAAACCACTAAAAAATTTAAAATGTGGGTTGGGGCGAAAAAAAGCCCTATTAATAGGGGGCTAAAATATTTGGGGCTAAATTAGGGGGCCAAATGGGTTGGGCTTGGGCCAAATTGACACCTCTATATCAGACCCATAATGCTTCTTAATCCCGATTACACAATAATGAGGTGAATTTATTATCAGTCATGTGTGCATATCCATACCATGTAAAAACTAAGACGTCTCAATAATTAAGTGGTTGTGCAATAGGAAGGGCGAAGCTGGACTTTGTGTGGCCTAAACCTGACCTATGTTGAAAATATTAGGTCTGAGTCTGGTGTGTGGTCTGTAAGAGGACAAATTTTGCAGCCTGACATGGCTTTTTGAAAGTCTAAGAAAGCCTGAAAGCCTGTTTAAAAGTCTATTTCACGAATTTGTTTAAGAAAGCCTACAACTCTTGAGTGGTGTAGAATTTGTAAATAATCTATCAAAGCTAATAGGTCAATGAGATTAAGTTCTAATTTAAAATCAAACATAACCTTTTAGAGAATTATAATCTTCATGTTACATCCTATTTAAATTCTATTGTATAATATAGGCTAAATATATATTTTGGCCATTTATCTTTGGGGTTGTGGTCACTTTGGCCCTTTATCTTTTTCTTTTCTCATTTTAGACCCTCATGTTTTTTTTGTGTGTCATTTTGGCCCCTGCCGTTATCATTTTGGTCCCTTATGTTTTTAATTGATTTCATTTTAGTCCCTTTATGTTTTTAATTGATTTCATTTTGGGCCCTTATGTTTTTAATTGATTTCATTTTCGTCCTTAAAAATTTGCCTAAAAAAACATAAACATAACGGCAGGGGCCAAAATGACACAAACAAAAAACATGAGGGTCTAAAATGAGAAAAAAAAAAGATAAAGGGCCAAAGTGACCACAACCCCAAAGATAAAGGGCCAAAATATATATTTAGCCTATAATATAATACTTTTAAATGTGTCAAAAATTGATGTAAGCCAATATTTTAAATAAACAGAAAATGTAAACAAAATTATGATGTAATAGTAATAGAAAATTTATTTATATTTGCAGGAGGCTAAAACATATTTAAGTCATACTTAATTTAAGAATAATAGTAATAGAAAATATTATTTATATTTATATTTACGAACAGACAACTCTTTAATATCCCCTTAACCGGCACATGGAAAAAGTAATAGCACAGATCCATTATTTGCACTGAGAAAATACCGACAACTCTTTAATATAACATGGAAAAAGTAATAGCACATAGATCCATTATTTGCACTGAGAAAATATTATTTATATTTACGAAAGCTTACGGCTCATTCATATCCCACAGCTCAAAGATGAAAAAAGTAATAGCACATGGATCCATTAATCACGCTGCGGAATCTACATTACATTGAGCAATAATTTATGCTCAGTTATCGAAATAGTCGATGATATCCCGGTCTGTCTGATTTTAAAAAAGATAATATTAATATATTTAACATGTTACACAAGCAATTTTGTTAACGCGTGGTTTGAGAGTTGTGTTGTTTAATTTTTTTTTTTGACAAAAGTGTGTTGTTTAATTCTATCGTGATATGCATGTTGGTATTTTATTTTATCATAGTTGACAAAGTTTATACTATATGCCTATATATAATATATAATATAGAACCCACAAGGAATGCATGGTTTGAGGACTTTGCAGTTTGCACGAAGTAAGATTCCACGTAAACGAGTATTGCACTAAAGACACTTCCATCTACAGTACTCCTCACTCAAAATTCATTAATTTTAGTAAATATAAATAAGTTTAGTTTTGGTTATAGTGTAAAAGTTGGAGAATTATGTAATATACCCATTCAATATTATAAAAATACTTAAATACTATAAAATTTAATTTTATTTTATATACTTAAATACTATAAAAAATGACATATCATATAGTAATTAAATATACGTTGAGTATCCTATCTAACAAAACTCAACATATACTGTATTCAATTTAAAACATCACATATTCCTATACACGGAAAATATTCCAAATAACAACTTTTATTAAACATAAAAATCCACTACAATAACTATTGTTTGATTGTGTAAAAAAAAACTACTGTTTGAAATTTTTTTCTTAGAAAGAAAGTACTTGTCAAATCATAGTATTATAGTATAAAAATACCAAGAAACGATGGATTAAAATCATGGAATATAGCACATGGAAACAGTAAATAGCACATGGATCGATTATTTGCGCTGCGGAATCTACATTACATTGTCCAATAAATTATGATGTTGTCAGTTGAGCTATGGAAACAGTAATAGCGCATGGATCCATTAGTTGCGCTGCGGAATCTACATTACATTGACCAAAAATTTATGTTTTGGATTTTTTTATTAGTATAACTAGTATTTGTTTGCTATAAACTTTTAAATACTTTTAAAATTGTCAAATTTAATAAAAGAAAAAAGAAAAACTCAAAAAAATCTTATATCTTAATTTACTTAAAAAACTCGTGTTACAAAAAGTTAAAAAAAAAAAGTCAACATCTTCTTTTAATCTTAATGATAGAGTAAAAATCAAAAAAAAAAAAATGCGATCTAATATAAGATATGCACCCTCGTTGCCGCTCCATGTTGTCGCTCTCTATTGCCGCTCCCATTCCCCCGTTGCATATCCCGTTGCTACTCCTGTTGCCTCTCCCGTTGTCAGTCTCTCGTGGTCGCTCTTGTTCCCCCTCCTGTTGTTGCTCCTCGTTGCCGCTATCCGTTGCATCTACCGTTGTCGATCTCGTGGCCAGTCTCTCATTACCGCTCTCGCTTCCCCTACATTGCCTCTCTCATTGTCGCTCCTGTTGTCAGTCTCTCGTTGTCGCTCCCGTTGTCAGTCTCTCGTTGCCGCTTCTGTTGCCACTTGTTTATATTTTTCATGGAAGGATCATTTAATATTAATTTAATCATTTTAATTAAATTATGAAAGTATTTAAAAAAAATTATTTTGGATATTTTGATTGTGTCTTATTCTCTATGTTGGTAATTTAATTATTTTGGATTAAATTAAAAGAATATTAATTTAATTATTTTAATTAAATTATGTTTTGGATGATTCATGATATCAATCATTATCAAGCATTACCTACCGTATTATTTTTTTGACAAGACATTACCTACCGTATTATTATTCATATATTTCTTCCTTTTATTTATTTTTGATACTTTGCCTTTGTATTTTTATCTTAAAATAATAGTATTTTTGTCTCTCACCGTTGGGTTTTTTTGGCAATTTCAACGACCTGGGGACGTCTGCGTCTGAATTCGAACCCGGGTGTGAACAGCTGTAGTGTGTGCCGTGTTTATTTGCCATTTCATTTAATGTATAACTCAACAAACTTTTTCAAATATATCGTTTTTATATTTATTGAGTCTTTTAGAGACATTTTCCAAGACAATTTTAAAAAGGGTATTTTAGTGCTCTTTGGGATTCCTAATCTTTAGTATTATTAACCTTTTATCTTTGTCCAAAATAATAGTGCTTCTTAAAACCCAATGTACAAATAACCAAGTTTTTCAAATATACTATTTATATTTGTTAAGTATTTTAAAGACTCAAAATAACTATTAACTCTTTTATTTTTCATGCATGTCATATTTTTCAATAAATTAATTATAATTTAATTTGTGAGTAACAAGTCAAAAGTACCAAAAATTAGAAATTGAGGGAGTATTTAACTAACATACATTAATTATAATTTAATTTGTATATAACAAACCAAAAATACCAAATATTAGAAACGAAAATAATATTAATTAGTATTAGTATTTACAACAACGGCTAAAGCTTAAAAAACATTAAAGATTCCCGTTTATTAGCAATTGAATAAACTATTTTATTATTAATATTATTGTTATTTTTATTTCTAAATAAAACACAACGAGATATAAAAAGGAAAATGATCTAAAATTAACAATCATTCTTTACTTTATATAATTTTTGACTAACTTTTTTTAGGTTTTGTCTACCAAGCATAAATGTTGTACATTTATGATAATAAATATTGTGGGTCACGTACACTTATGATAACGAAGGTGAGTTGTTGGGAGTGGAAATACTTTATATATTAGCCAATGTTTGAGTAGCAAATAACATCCTTCCAAACTACACTATTCAAGCGTGATGGAGGAGGGAGATGAAAATCGTCCACTCAAACTATATTTTCTTCCATTTCTAGCAGGTGGTCACATGATCCCACTATGCGACATAGCCATGCTATTTGCCTTACGTGGTCAACATGTGACCATCATCACAACTCCCTCCAACGCCAAAAACCTTCTCAACCGTAAATCAAACAATCATCTTCTCAATTTCAACATCCACACTATTGACAATCCCTCGGACTCCGTCCAAATAGAAAACACAACCTTCGCCACCGACCTTGACAGCTTCAAAAGTGTTTACTTTTACGCCATGCTTCTTCGTCAACCGGTGGAGCAGCTCCTCCGTGAAAACCCACCTGACGTCATCGTTGCCGACTACACATACCATTGGGTTTATGAAATTGCCAACACATTAAAAATCCCTAGCCTCGCTTTCAATGGCTTAAGCCTCTTTAACATCTGCGCTATGAAATCCTTCTCCTCACAACCAGTGCTTCTTTCTGGGTCAGATTCGA
Organism: Astragalus membranaceus; assembly: GCA_039519185.1. Classification (NCBI taxonomy): domain Eukaryota; kingdom Viridiplantae; phylum Streptophyta; class Magnoliopsida; order Fabales; family Fabaceae; genus Astragalus; species Astragalus membranaceus. Next base: position 11,832,029 of record CM076853.1, read on the forward strand.
ACTCGTTTGTTCTTTCAGATCTTCCACACGTCATCACCATGAGTGTGAAACCACCAGAGACCATACGTTTCATTGAGGCGAATCTTGAGGGGGAGATGAAGAGTCATGGTCTTATCATGAATAGTTTCGTAGAACTTGAGAGTGAGTATGTTGAGCACTACGAGAGAACTACAGGGCACAAGGCTTGGCTCCTTGGTCCCGTCTCTCTCGTTCACACCTCCAATGAACAAAAAGCTGAGAGGGGACACGTAAGCGTGGTTAGTGAGAACGATTGTGTTACTTGGCTCAACACTAAAGAACCCAACTCAGTGGTTTATATTAGTTTTGGTAGCGTCTGTCGTTTCCCTGAGAATAAGCTCTACGAGATTGCCTCTGGGGTGGAAGCCTCCGGCCACCAATTTATCTGGGTGGTGCCCGAGGAAATGAAAGAGAAGGATCCCAGAGGATGGTTGCCAGAGGGGTTTGAGGAGAGGACGAGGGAGAAAGGGATGTTAATAAGGGGATGGGCCCCACAAGTGCTGATTTTGAATCACCCCGCTATTGGGGCGTTTGTGACGCACTGTGGGTGGAACTCGACGATTGAGGCTATCACTGCTGGTGTCCCCATGATAACATGGCCAATGTGTGCAGATCAATTCTACAATGAGAAACTTATAACAGAGGTGCAGAGGAGTGGGGTGGAAGTGGGTGTAGAGGAGTGGTTGGCCACTATTTATGAAGAAGGGAAGACACTAGTGAGTAGAGAGAAAATAGAGAAGGCTGTGAGAAGGGTAATGGACGCTTGTGATGAAGCAGAGGAGATTAGACGCCGTGCGCGTCAACTTGGCGTCAAGGCTAAGGAAGCTTTTAGAGAGGGCGGGTCATCCGACCTTAATTTAACGGCGTTGATTCGTGATCTTAAACTTCTCAGGGAGAGACATTGAGCCAATTGAAAGTGTGGTCTTTAGCATGTTTTAGACATCGCAAATAAAGATGAGTGTCATCAACTCTCTCTATTATACTCTCATACTAACACTCACTTTATATTTAGGCGAAATTCGTGTGGATCACACTATGTTGATGGATCTCATTTCTAAAGTACTGAAACTCACGAGAGTTTTTTACCAATCATAGAGTGAATGTTGGAGAAATAGTGTTGTTAACACTCAACCAAAATTAAATGTCAGCATTGTCTTTGTGTTTGTGTTTTATTAATTAGTGTATCTGGATTCTGGATATAGAGACACTTGCGGGCCCTTCTTATATGCAGAGCTCGATTAAGTTGTTGGTAGCAAAAATGAAATTATAGGAGCTAGCATGTTGGTGTCATAAATGATATACTTGAGCAAAAATAAAGACTCAAGTTGTTGTAATAACTCTTGATATATTTGAATAAAGACTCAAGTTGTTGGTGTCATAAATGATATAACCAGAGAAAATCATAGCACCATTTCTACCAGAGCTAGCATGTGTTGTTGGCCCACAACAATGAGTGTTAACGTGTATGTGTGCACAAATGGTACTGCAAATGTGACCACAATTTAAAACTTTGAGATTAACACAATATCATCCTGCATAAATATTCACACCCAACCTCCCAGTCATATTTGAAGATGAGAGATAAGCTAGGGGTGACCAGATATCATAATAAATGATGAAAATTGAAAAGAGAGTAAAATGAAACATATTTGTTGGGAGAGGTCTTAAATGGATCTCCAATATTTCGAAGGATTAATCTATACAACGGCTGTGGAGAATACTTTAGTTTACCCAATAAAAAAAGAGGCCGATGAACAAGAGTAGGCAAACGTATCTAAAGTACTTGCCCAGTTTCACAGTAGTGTGGTAGAGGATGGTGTAAAAGGCAGTAGTGATTTTAGGGGCTGTTTGCTTATTTTAATTACTCTTTTTCTGTGGTCCAGGCTTTAGGGGGTGTTCCTCATTTTAATTTCGTCTCTTTAATTAAAAATGTTTGTTTCACTTCAATTTTTTTTGTACAAATTTCACTTCAAATTTTAGATGTCAGTAGAAAATTTAATTTAATTCCTTCTTCGTCATTACAAATAGAAACAAGATATTAGTTGTGTTCGCATGTTGAACATTAAGGAGAAAAAAATTGAATAACTATAAGTAATAGCATGACCTTTGGTGTGAACGACGTAGGTTTGGTGTGATTGTAGATATAGCATGACCTGGATGTTATGTTGTGTGATATGATTGAAATAATGTTGGGGTGAGTTAGAGAATTATTGAACTATTGTTTGTTTTGAGTATTTTCACAACGTTATTTTGAATTGTGTATTAAGAAGCTTGGTGAATTGGGTTGCATGTCGTTAGTTTTTTTTTGTGTCATTAATTGTGAACTGAAATGCCTTTGGTTTAACTATTTAGTTTCAGAACGACTCATAAGCTTGAAAATTTGAAATTTGCTTATGACAATGATATTGTTGAAGTTCTTATTTTAGTTTTGTAATTGTACCTTTTAATTTGTTTAACAAATGAATACCAAAATCAAATCAGTTGTTTTGTTTCCTCAAGGTGTGCGGTTGCTAGTTCAAACTGTGGTCCATTTAGAAAAAGAAAACAGCGCCGCCGCTGGGAGGGGGGGCTCCCTCCCCGGTTTCTTCCCCTCTCCTCTCAGTGCTCCTTCTCCTCTGATCTGCGCTTCTTTTGGATCTGTTGAATATGTTGTTAAGCGATTTGGATCTCTTCGCGATCTGGATCTGGAGAAGTTCTTGCGCCGTCGCCGTTTTGTGTTCGACTTCGGTTGTTCCGGTGGCTGTAAATTAATAAAAATGGGTTGGGCGCTGCTTGGGTTGGAACCGCCGTTGGGGGCTCCCTTTCATCGGATCTGATCTCCTCTGTGACGTCCACGGCCTCTCCCTCGAGGCGTTGCTGGTCGGATCTCCCTGTTGGTGGATCTGCGCGCTTTTGGAGGTACTATGGAGTGCTTCTGTTCGCGGTGGTTTGTGGCTCTGTTCGCGCAGGGGTTGTTTCGGATGCGGTGTTTTTGCGGTGTTTTTGCGGTGTTTCGCGGTGGTTCACGGTGGTTTGTCCGATGTTCGCAATGGTGGCTGTCGTTTCGGACTTTGGACCGCAGTCACGCCTCCTCTCCGTTTGTCGTGGGCACTTCTCCCTGTCGCTCGCGGTTTTGCTTGATTGTGCCACGGTGTTGGCCGGGGGCGCAAGGCCGCGGTGGTGGTTGGTGGCTCGGCTACCTTGATTAAGCTAGGTGTTGTCGCGGTGTTGGCCGGTAGCACGACTTCGCGATGGTGGTTGGAGTCACGGCGCCGGATGTCTGGGGGTGTGCTGTCGGTGGGTGCTGATTCGATAGTTTGTACCTTGTCGGACGCCAGATTGCAGTTTGCAGATCGCCGGGCTCCTCCCCCTTTGCCTTCTGCTTCTTTGCCCCCCTCCCAATCGTCTCCGGGCCTCCACCTCTAACCTCGATACTTTGTGATGTGCTTAATGTGAGGATAGCGAGGTGATGCAGGCTGTTGTGGTTTGGAGTGTGAGTTCAGGAGGTGGTGGGTGGAGGTTGTGTGGGGACTCTCAGGTGTTGCCCTGCCTCCTTTCGGGTTTTCTGTTCGCCTTAGAATTTCTTCCATTAGAGTTCTATGGTTGTTTATTTTAGAGGCCTTGTTGGACATTCTATTATTCTCCTTATTACCAAGGGTTTTGGTCTAGTCCCCCCTTGTGCTTTTTATATCTCTCTTTATTTTATTAATAAATTCGGGCTGACTGCCTGTTTGATTAAAAAAAAAAAAAGTCTTTATTACTTCATTCGGTAGTCCATACTTCAATGGTAGGCTTACCTCTTGAGCTTATTTACTTGATTAATGATTGTTTTCATTTTGAATGCAATTCACTACAAAAAAAATGCAAGATAAACGACGGATTTTAGCGAGGAAAACCAAATCCGTCGTTAAGTTTAATGGAGCGAGGGATTTAGCGACAAATAGTTCCGTCGCTAAATTGGCGCGCTTTGTTTTAACAAAACAAAATCAAATCCGTCGCTACTTAACCATTCCGTCGCTAATGCTGACGTGACCGTTGGCAGTTTTTGGGACGCGTGAAAGAACCAAATTCGTCGCTAAATGGGAATTCCGTCGCTAAGGAATCCGTCGCTTAACCCTTGGAAATTGTGCAATTATTTGATCCGTCGCTAATTTGAACTTCCCTCGTAAATAATCCGTCGCTAACCACTTGGAAATTGTGCCATTAATTGATCCGTCGCTAATGGACGGTTCCCTCGCAACAAATCCGTCGCTAAGCGTTATTTTTTTTCCACTTTCCGAAAACCCACCTTACTTCTCTCTTCTCTCACCATTCTCTCAAACACACCTCACTCACTCTTTCTCTCTCCCACCGCGCCACCACCACCCATCCCCTTCCCTTCGTCGCAACAGAGCTCTATTCTGGTACGTTTTTGTTTTCCTTTTTATCTTCTTTTTTTATTTGGTATTTTCGTTTTTATCTTCGTTTTTTGATTTCGTTTACGTTTTTGTGAAATTATTGTGAAATTTTCGCATTCTGGTGTTCATGATGTCTCTTCTGGTTATTAGATTATGGTGCATTACATTGAATGCTTAAAATTCTTGTATTTTAGTTTTTGTATAATTTATGCATTTAGAATACATGTTTAGTGCTTCATAGTTCATAGTGCTCTTCTTATGTTTAGTATTTTAAGCATTTGGGAATAAACAGTATACCTCTAGTATCAATGCTGTTCTATTATATATTGTTCTTGTGTTTATTTGATGGTTCTTAGTTTTGAAGATGACTGTACAAGAACTGTTAATTAATTTGGTACTAACCGTGATTTTGATTTTGATTTGTGACTTGGCAGCTGAGTAATTCTGATTTGGTGGAGCTGTTTCTCTTGCTGGAGCTGTTTTTTCTGATTTTTGAGCTGCAAATTTGAGGGAAAAGTAGGTATTTTATAAGCCAGAATTTTAATTATTATGAATAGGAGTTGAATTGTTGTTGCTTGTCATGGTTTTTGTTGTTTCTTGGTCTTTGTTCTTCAAAATTAATGGGAAAACATTGAATTTCATATTCTTAAGTCTAGTTTTTGCATGAATTTCATATTGTTAAGCTTGAATAAATTCTGAATAACTGTTAGTTTTCAAAATTGTTTTCAAAATGGGAAATGTATATTATTTTGGGGTAAATTAGTTTTCAAAATTGTTTTCAAAATTATTTATTAATATATATCATTATATATTTTTCTTGCGTTTCGTTTTTCATAGATATGCATCCAGGAGGAGGTTCTGACCCGCCGAGAGATGTTAGGGGGAAGAACATAGGTGAACCTAGAAGGCGGCGTCGATTTCGTGAGGTTGTACTTAATGCAGGGGATACATTTTTGGGGTTGCCCCAGACCACCACTACTGCTGGAGAAGCTGGAACTTCACGTTCTGCTGCAGCTGCTCCACCAGCTGGTCATTCTCCCTTCGGCCCCAATTGGTATCCTATAATCCCATCTGGCACACCAGCATCCTATGGGTATTTTCCACCTCTACAGCATCCTATGGGCACACCGGGAGGGTATATGGGCCCACCTATGCAGCATCCTATGGGAACACCAGCAGGGTATATGGGCCCACCTCTGCAGCATCCTATGGGCACACCAGTCGGGTTATCGATGCCTACACCCGAGGTACGTACTGATCAGTCCCTACAGGATGATCATTCTGACCCCCATGGTCATACTGATTCAAAGCCATTATCATCCGGGTCGGAGAATGAGCAAAGTGGTTGTCGACCTTGATTGTCGACGTCGCAAAGTCATATATCCCTTTGGCGATGCGTAAGTATTGTTTGACTTTTTTAATTTAAATTAATTGTTTGACGTGTATATATGTTTGTTAATTATGCAACGACTTAATTATGCAGGTTTGTTAGATCGAAGACTGCTTCATCAGCGATCACTCATGTCATTAAGAAACTCTATTTCGAAGAGTACAACGAAAAGGTGACAAAAATCGATAAGAGGAAAAAGAAAAATTTTGTAGACTTGTTTAGGGTAAGTATCAATTATGTCATTACCTATATTGATAATTTTAATATATTGTTTAATGTTTAATATAATTACTAATACATATTTTGATTATTTTTAATACAGACCTAAGTGACTTGGAGACCGGAAGATGATGAATTGGTGCAGAAAGTTTTTTGGACTAGATTGGCAAAGCAATTGGCGAACTTGCTCTACAAATTGCGCTGTAAAAATGAAAGGTCGAGGTATATCCCTCGAGAAGTCTGGGATCAATACCAGGAAGTTTGGAGAAGTGAGAAATTCAAAAGAAATGCTGAAAAAGCGAAGGAAAGTCGAAATTCAGAAAAGGGTGGCTCGCTTCACACTTGTGGCTCCGTCAACCAAGCTCAGCATGCTATGAGATTGGTAGGTTATTTTAAAAATATTTGTACTATTTTAGTTTAGTTAGGGCGATTAGTTACCAATATTTGAGAATTTGTTTCATTTTTACAGAGTGGGAAGGCCGGATGCCCTCTTACTATTGCTGAGCTGCATAGGGCCACACATGTCAGGAAGGATACCTAGACATATGTTGATGAGCGCTCGAGGACCACCCAGGTAAATATACAACTTGATTTGTATTATATAATGTTTTCTTAAAATGGAGCGCTTATTATGCTATGTTTTGTGGTTATGCAAAATAGGAGAAACATGCTGAGACGATGTTTGCGCCGACTCAGGGGAGCTGGAACCCTGAGTCACATGGTCCACTGACTCCTGAGATCATGGCTTTGGCAAACCGCAATTGGGAGAAGTTGGTAGGGGGATGTATAAGAAACATATGTATGGTACGGGGTCTTTGGCTCCAAATTTGAGATTTGAGGGATGATCAGTTTGACACCAGCAGATCCTCTTTAGTAGTCGACCTCCTCATCCTTCAGCTGAGACAGAGCAGCTCAGGCAGCAGATGGAGGAGATGTGTGCTCAGCACCAGCAAGAGATACAGGAGATGCATGCTCAACACCAGCAGGAGCAGCAGAAGCAGAGTCAGACTATGAAAGATATGCAAACAGACTTCTATAGGTTTGCACGTCAGCAAGAGAAGTTGTTAAAGTACTATAAGAGCATGAAGCCAGATGCGTCTGAGTCTGAGGAGTCTGAGTCTGATGATGGCCCGTATTAGTATTATGTTGTTATTTGCTGGTTTGGAATATTATGTTATTGCTGTTTTGGACATGTTTAGGATTTAGATTGTTATTGTTGGTTTGAAGTTGTTTAGGATTTTGATATTTGGTATTGTTGGTTAGTTTGGATGTTAATTTGGATATTTGGTACTAGTTTGGATGGATTTTATTTGAGTATATTCTCTAAATTGTGCTGCATTTGATATATAGTTATTAAAAAAAAGCAAGTTTTCAAATTTGGACACGTGGCATAAAATAAAGCAGGGGCCTTCAGAATTTAGCGATAGATTTGCCTTCACTAAAATATGTCGCTAATATTTAGACATGTGTCCTTCAGAATTAGCGACGGATTTGCCCTCACTAATTTCCCTCGCTTATTAGCGACGAAATTTCCCTCGCTAAAATCTCTCGCTAATTTTCCGTTGCTAAAATAAAGTTTCCGTAGCTAAATATTAGCGAGACCCTTTTTAGCGACAGAATTTTTTCATCGCTAATTCCCTCGCTAAGCCACTTTAGCGACGAATTTTTGAGGTTTAGCGACAGAAATTTCCATCGCCTATCCTGCTTTTTTTTGTAGTGATTGCCGATTACATGAACTTGTTACTAAATATATAAAGCTTTCATTGCTACATAAAATTTTTAAAATTGTGTGTAAATAATTCTTATTGTCCGAAATTCTTGTAATTGGACTTTATAAGAAACCATGAGTTGTATGAGTGACATTTATGCAATCCTTTCAGATTACTTTCGTATTCTTTTGTGAATTGTGAGATTTAGAAGTAGGTGTTCTTGCAGTATCTCTATCACCACATATGATTGTAGTTTTGCAAGAAATATTATAGGTTGAGTAAGAAGAAAGAAAAAACCTTTAGAACCATTTTTAATATTCTGACTGAAATCAGTTTCGAGAGATTGTATGCATTGATTTTCTTTCTTTCTCTTCTTTATTTTAAATGCTTAACTTGTCCTTATGCCTGGACTTTAATTCATCCGGTTGTAGGTGTGCGTAATGCTTGGTTGAGTATGATACTATGATGTGTGTTTTACTGTTTAGTGATTTGCTGTTTATTACAAGTACTCTTAGCATGTCTGGTAAATTTTTGGTGGCCTATAGTGTTTACTCCTAAAGTTTGCTACAAGTTTATGAGTTTTTTCTGGATTAAATATGGGATCCATAATCTATCATTCTGTTTCAACTCCATTTCTAGTCAAATCTGTCTGACATAAATTTGTTTCTCGACTCCAGGAGTATATTCCCAAATTCTTCCCAACCTTTACAATTAGAATCAGAGAAACGAATGTCCTGACTTCTCATTCCCAACTGTATCCAGTGTAAACTCTTAGATCGTGTTTTGATCCCGTTTCAAACCAAAGCCCATTTTATTGGTCAAGGCCTTAAGGAGAATATTTATTCTCGAGTAGAATAATAGGTAAGATTTGACAAATTTTTGAGGACAAATTTTTGTCAAGTTGGGGGTGTAATGTAATACCCCAAAGTAAATAAAGTTTACTTTGTATAGTGTTAATGCTTTATAATTATTAATTATTTGTCTACTTTCTATTTGAATTTAATTGATGATTTAATTGCACAATTGTTTGTGTGTTTGAATCATAAATAGATGCATATAAACATGTTACAAAGGGTGGTATAGTAAAAATGTGGTGTTGTAATTCAAGCCCAACACAAAACTAAGTCCAACCCACTTCCCCTTTAACTCATAGGCAGCTGAAACAAAATATTAGTAAAAAGTAAAAACTCTCATTCACTACCATTCAGTTACAAAACACAAAAAGAAAGAAGAGGGAAAAAAGAGAGAGAGAGAGAGCTACCAAGAGAAGGAGAAAGGAAAGCATAAAACCCTTGATTCTTCAACTTAGTTTCAGAAAACTCCTTCACTCTTTTCTCACTCAATTTAATGTTCCAGCCTTAGAAATATCTTCAAGTAAAAGTCACAAAATCAGAGTGTTCCACCAACCCTTCCTCTTGTTTCAAATTTCGATATGCATGTGTGACTAGGGGGTGTAGATTAGAGCTTGGAAGCTTGAATGGGTGATTGGAAGACTGTCTTGCTCAATAGGACAACTACATTTGAACTAGGAACATCAAAGGAAGAGCTTGAACATTGCATTTCTGAATTTTGGGCTTTGAAGCTTAGTCTTGCTTCATGAAGTTTTGAAGTCTCTTGGCTCTTGTGGAAACATTGCTTCTTGGTTGTTTGAATTCAAGCTACACAAGTAAGTTCATTTTTACTCTCCTTCTCAATACTCTTAGGGTTTCTAATAACTTGTGGTTATTAAGGCTAAATTATGAAATTGGTGCTTATTGTTATGTGTAGTGAATTTATGAGATAGTATTTGATTATGCGAAACTTGGTGTCATTTGAATGAAAGAATGATGTGTTGCTGGAATTTCTTGTGTTTTGGCATTGTTTAGAAAGTGTTGAAGTAGGAAAATAGCCTAAAATGTTGTGCAGAGTTTGGGCGCCCAACTTCTGTCACTTACCGCTAGCACCCAGAAAATAGGCGTCAGGCGCCCACTGCGTAAATTTATGAAATTCACCGCGGCTTCGTATACGTTGTCGATTGGTAAAGTTTTGTGCTTATTGTTTATTTTATAAATTTTGCATGAATGTTGTAAGGAACATGATGCATGAAACTCCAATGTTGTTGAAGTAATAGATGATTAATCTTGTGAGTTATGCACATGTTTGACTTCCTTTTATGATTACTCCAATATGATAATTTAATCAATATTTCCATGAATGGTCGCTATACTTGAATGAATGATTGTGATGAATGATTTAATCTTGTGAGTTATGCACATGGTTGACTTCCTTTTATGATTTAATCAATATCATGGATTGTGATAAATATGTGAATACATCTCCATTATTGATGAATGCTGATTGTGATGATGGCTAATATATGGTGTATGGCTATTTATCGAGAGGGAACAACCTAACAGGTAAATTAGATGAACTATCCATTGAGATAGGTGTATATATGTTGAGAGAAAGGTCTCAACGCGAGTGATAACAAGAGCCTAAAAGACTAAACACTACAAGAAAAAGCTGTTTTAGCCACCAGCATTCGCGACGAACTCTTATCCGTCGCAATTTCCGACGGATTTCCGATGAAAAAGTCGTCGCAAATGCGCAGCAGAAGAGGCTCTAAAGTTCTCGCTCACTTTGCGGCGAACTTGTGTTTCGTCGCAAATTTCCGACGGGGATTGTCGTCGGAAAATGCTAAAAGTCCATCGCTAAGCATCAGAGTCTAATTAAAACAAACACCTTCTACCCGAACCCTTATTTCACCCCACTCAGAACATCACTCTCTCCCTCACGCAGTTCTCACTCAGAACTCACTCTCTCATTTCACAACCGCGCCGTTCTCACTGTCTCCCTCACGCAGTACTCACTCTCTCCCTCCGTTCTCCTTCTCCTTCTTTCAACGCCTCAAGCCTCGCACCTCAAACCCCCAAATCCCTCATTCTCTCATTAACCGTAACCAGCGCCTGTTCTCTGTCACTCCTCTTCTCTCAGCGTAATTTCTTTTTCTCTTTACTTCTCAATTGTAATTTCGTTATCTGATTCTTCTTCTCAAAGTTCCCAAATCTTTGCACCCTAATTTGATGCCATGAGGAAGAAACCCTAATTTCAGTTCCCTTCACCTCCGCGCAGCTCCGTTCAACTCCGCAAACAAGTATTCGGTGCATCACCTGTCGTAACCAACTCTCCACCGTACGTTTTTCGCAATCTTTCTCATTGTGTTCTCTATTCTTCTATTTTGTCTGGCTTTCTCCCTCTCATTTTTCCTTTTTCTCAATCTTTCTGTAGCTGTTAAGAATCTTGGGATCAAGAAACCCTAATTAGCTGTTAATGTCGCATCAAGTCACTACAAGGTATATTTTACTCTTATTGCTTTTGATTCTTTCTATTCTTGAAATTACAGACTCTTAATATTTTGTTGGCTGGTGAAATAAGCTTATAGATTCTTGAATTTTTCATAAAAAAATATGTTGTTGATGTTCTGCATGTTAACAATTTTTAAGTAGAGTGTGGCAAAATAAGAGAGAGAAAACAATTGCATGATGGTTTGACAGATAACTGATTAGTTGATTGAATCTGAAGTTAAAAAAGGTCAGGTGGGCCTATTGGAACTGAACTTTTTGGGGTTAAGACATTCAGTTTAATTTTGAAACTTCTCTGATCTTTCGGTTTTATTAAGTGCAGAGGATATTTAATTCTTGCATAATTGCTATTTGAGACTGCAGCTGTTTTCATTCTTTATCTTTATATAATTATACCCATGGCTTCAAATAGCCACATAGTTTACTTTTTAGTTTCTTTCTTTCTTTATCATATGGAATTTTCCTTCATTTCATGCTTTAAAATTCCTCAAGAGTTATGGCATCTATATTGTATAGACAAGTCCTTCAGTTCATGCACACTTTTGGGTCATGTTATCCTCATAGTTTATGTTACCCTAATTTCTTAACTGTTGGTTGGTGCCTAGAGAAATGAACTACTTGTGGCATTTTTCTTGATAATAATTGTGTAACTGGTTGTCAGTGTGATTTTAGATGCTTTCCTTTTTATTGTGTGTTTATGCATGTGTTTTTCTGATCAAAATGAAAGCAATAAACAGAAACACGGAACAAATTGAACTTTTTCTACAATCTGGACGTTGTATTGGCAAAAGTTAAGATCGAAAGTTAAATTTTGTTATCAAGCTGTCTCTAATTACATTCTATCTGGCTAAGTCTGGATTTTTGACTAGATGAGAAATGAAGACCTGTCCTATTGATTTTGTGTTTTTTTATGATGTCTGTTTGCAGACATATAATGTGCAACTTATCTGATTTGGCTCCTGAGTGTCCAAATCCTCATGATAGCCGATATTACCCAGAAAGAATCCTAATATACGATCAACATCCTGGAGGGTCTGGAATTTCAGTACAGGTAGATAACATGAAAAGTCTAGCAATCCAATGATATTTTGTTTCCTTTCTCTTTATTTTTATTAACTGTTTTAAAGTGGCATTTAGAGATAAATGATTTATCTTTAGATTTAGTGCAAGAAAAGGTATTTTGGCATGTTTTTGAATATTATTGACCCACATAATAGACTGGTTGTTTTTGGTTTAACAATCTTCCGAGGTGTCGATAGATGGTAAGATTTCTTATTCATATATTTTTGATTGTTTGATAGGCTCAACCTATTTCACAAAACTTCTGTTGGCTGCTCTAGAAGTGCTCACATGTTGTCGCTGTTCGGTGGAAGTTGGTTGCCCTAATTGTGTTCAGGTCTGGATCAAACATTTTTTTGTTACAATTAATTTAATCATTTTTATTCTGATGAAATGGGGGTGGTTTGTTTTTTGTTTATTTTGCTTTTGAGATTGTAAAGTTTGTCTTTTTATTATCTCAATTCAAATGGGTCTTCATTGCTTCTGCTTGGTGTTATTTTCATTCTTTGAATTTTGAAACGTTTTCTTCAGTTCTTCTGAAATGGGGTGTTTTTGTTTTCCACTCTTTTGCTTCTGAGATTGTAAAGTTGTCTTTTTATTATCTTAGTCCAAATGGGTCTTTATTGCTTTTGCTTCGTGTTGTTTTCATTTGGGTCATTCTTCCTTTCTTGATTTCTTTTTGAAGTTTTCAACTTTTCTTTCAATTTTCTGGAAATAGGGTGTTTTCGTTTTTCGCTGTTTTGCTTCCAAGATCATAAATTTAGTCTTTGTTTTCCTGAATTTAAATGGGTCTTGGAATACAAATTAGTATATTTAAAAATTGAAACAAGAATGATGTTGTAGCAATATCTGGATTGAATTATTTCAAATTTGATGTGAAACACCATCTTTCACAATGTCATAGCAATATAATGATGCTAAGTTGTTTTCATGTTATCTTTGCTCACATGATTGTTTCTATTGGGAGAAAAAATAAGTAATTTTTCATTAAAGCATGTGACATTAACTTTGTTTTTATTCTCTTTTCATCTAATCATCAATAACTTAGAGTCAAAGGATGAGAAGTCAGAATCCTTCAAGTTTTCTATCTCAGTTGATTAGTCTTAGTTGTGTTGTTCAACTCCTTCATGCTCTCAATAAACTAGCTGCGTTACTAGCCCAAATGTCACACTTACAGGAAACCGGGGAACGCTTTCACATGGCTGGAAGGATCAGCACAATAAAGGATGTCCACCCAAAGAAAGAGCTGCAGAAGGTTGCTGTTAGAGGGATACCCTGTAATGGTGAGTGGTTTCTGACTTAATTTTATGTTCACCTGAATGTTGCGCCGCACAAGATGTTCAATTTTGCCAATCCTCGTCAAAATGCTTGATACTTTATTGCTTTTATTTGGATAACTTCCTGATAGATTTTGCAACAAAAATTCAATTAATTTTCTAAAAGTATTCACTCCCATACTATAGCATAATCAACACGAATGTGTTCATCATACTGACTCCATTAGGGAAAGCCACTCACACACCTGCTGTAACATCCGCAAAATAATTAATAGAATTATTTGGGTGTTAACCCAATTAAATTAATTTAGTACTTGACTGGTAAATTTACTGAGTGCTAAAATTATTTATTGATTGTCATCGGATCGTTAACCGGATAATACGGGTCAAGGAAGTTTCGGAATCGAAATAGGAGATTTCGATCAATATGGTAATTTGACCGCGTTACAGCTTATCTATTAAATAAATATATATATGTATACGTGTGTGCATGTGAGAGGAGAAGAAAAGAAATAAAATGAAAGAAAGAAGAAAGAAAGAAAGAAAGAAGAGAGGAAGCGAGAGTTACAGAGAAGAAAAGAGAGAAAAGGAGAGAAAAGAGAAAGAAAGGGTGAGGAGGAAGAAGAGGAAAAAGGGAAGGTTTCGGCTCATCAAAACGACTTCCTTCCAACACGAAAAACGCTCAGCGTTACTCCCTCTTCGAGTTGGTACCAACATCAACATCATCAACTCTCTCTCTCTCACTTTGCCATTTTCGAATTTTGAAGGAAATGGAGGTTTGTTGATGGTTCAAGCTCAAGGATGGCTTGGGATGGAGTTTGGCGCGAACCCAAGGATGATGGATCGTTTATTGGAAGCGAGTTGGGTGATTTGGGGATCGAAAATCAAATTGGGGTTTTTGGTGAATAGTGGTTTGAGGTTGAAGAAGATGATGAATAGTGTCCATGGAGGGTTTCGAGGAATTCGGCATTCCGGTCAAAAGCGGTTTCGTGATCGAGTGGGAAGCTTTGGAAGCGGATTGGGTGTCGCCGGAGCGGGGAGCGTTCGTGTGGTTACTCGGTGATTTCGGCTCGATCGTGGTTCACGCTTCAAGGGTGAGTTCTGCTCACGCTTAGGATTTTATGTTTCGAATTAATTAATTAACTGTTTTACCGCTTTCGCTGGACTGGAATATTATTTGGTAATCGAGTTTGAGAGATTTTGGGTTGAAAACCGATAATTGGAAAATATGTCGCGTTTTGATACAATTCGTTTAAAATGAGTTTTTGATTGATTGTGTGACTTTGATTGAGACTGTTTTTATAGTTGTCAAAACTGTTTTCAACCGGAACGAGAATCGGAATTCAGCGGAATAGCGAATTTCGCAAGAAAACGGAAAACCTGCAATTTTCTGCAGAGGGTCGCGTCGCGACCCGTCCTTTTCGCGTCGCGACCTGGCCCAGTTTTGTCACGCAAAAAGTTTCGGTCGTTTTTCGCGTCGCGACGGTAGCAGTTCGCGTCGCGACGCTTGGCAGATTTTCAACAGTTTTTCACTGATTTTGTTTTCGCGATAACTTTTGATCCGGGAACCCGATTGAGGTGTTCTCAGGTGCGTTTGAAAGCTTATTGAAAGGCCTAATCAAATAAATGACTTAAAATGTATAATGAACTGTTTTTGAAGATGAAATTGTTTCGAAAAGCCGAATAATAGTACACGTGTGCGAATATGTT
Organism: Astragalus membranaceus; assembly: GCA_039519185.1. Taxonomy (NCBI): domain Eukaryota; kingdom Viridiplantae; phylum Streptophyta; class Magnoliopsida; order Fabales; family Fabaceae; genus Astragalus; species Astragalus membranaceus. The sequence continues at coordinate 11,847,128 of CM076853.1, forward strand.
TTATTAATAATAAAGCGGATTATGAGTCCTACGTGGTATGGTATAACCGACGCGGAATGATTATTATTCATTCGTCTAAACCGGTGAGTAATTCACGATATATAAATTATATCGATTAAAGGAGTCGGCCAAATGTGGGTGGTTATATATGATTGTAGATATATGTATTATATCGAGTTTGGGTGACGACCCATGTTAACATACTAGGCGGGGCAGTCATGATCCCTTACCCTAGGCTCCGTGCCGTTAGGAAACACTATCGGTTATGGGGTTCATCGCAGCTTAGCGTTCGCGCAGTCGGTGTTATGTTAAATTGTTGTTGTACGATTCATCGCAGCTTAGCGTTCGCGCAGTCGGTGTCGTACAGTGCGGTTCATCGCAGCTTAGCGTTCGCGCAGTCGGTGCCGTACCAAGTCATAACAGGTTAGCCGCAGCTTAGCGTTCGCGCAGTCGGCATTATATTAAAAAGTTTGTCGTGCGATACACCGCAGCTTAGCGTTCGCGCAGTCGGTGTCCACTACAAAAAAAACACTAATTAGCGACGGACATTAGCGAGGGACTTGTTGTCCCTCGCAAAAACAGTCATTAGCGAGGGAATTAGCGAGGGCATAGAGCTGTCAATTTTTTTGTCATTAGCGAGGGAATTAGCGAGGGAACTGTCCCTCGCTAATGACTGCCCTCGCTAATTCCCTCGCTAAATTTTGCTTTTTCAGATGATGGGACTCAGCGCAGGGGTTGGTAAAGGTGCAGAAATTAGCGAGGGACAGTTCCCTCGCTAATTCCCTCGCTAACGTTAACTTTTCAGATGATGAGACAGTTCCCTCGCTAATTCCCTCGCAAATTTTTTTTCTTTTTTCCTTTATATCCGTTTACACCCCACTCTTCTTTCTCACTCACTCACTCTTCACCATTCCTCTTCCCTTCCTCTTCCCCCTTCCACTTCCTCTCACACCCTTCTTCTCTCTTCACTCTTCCAACACCACCACCACCACCATCATCACCACCTCCTCTCACACTCTTCTTCTCTCTTCACTCTTCCACCACCACCACCACCACCACATACCTCCTACCACTCTCACTCACTCTCTCTTACTCTTCACCACCACCAACCCACCACCCCACCACCACCACTCTCACTCTTCTCTCTTTCTCCCTCTCTCTCTCTCTCCCTCTCTCTCTCTCTCTCTCTCTCTTACTCTTCTCCTTCTCTCTCTACTCTAAGCCACCCATCACCACCACCACCACGCCACCACCACACCACCACCACGCCACCACCACCACTCTCACTCCTCTCTCTCTTTCTCCCTTACTCTTCTCCTTCTCTCTACTCTAAACCACCCATCACCACCACCACGCCACCACCACCACCACACCACCACCACGCCACCACCACCACCACACATCACTACAAAATTAATAATATAATATAATATTCATTAATTAATATATATAAAAAAAAACAAGCCGTTCAGCACTGGACACGTGTCATTTTTTTTTTGAAAACTGCGCATTTACCAACTCCTGCAACTGAGTCCCATCACCTGAAAAGCTGCAGTCATTAGCGAGGGAACTAGCGACGGCATAGTCCCTCGCTAATTAGCGAGGGATCCAACTTCCCTCGCTAATCCCATTTGCGAGGAGGGAATTAGCGAGGGAACCAGTCCCTCGCTAAGTCCCTCGCAAATGACCATTAGTGAGGGAATCAGGTCATTTTGCGAGGGAACTGTCCCTCGCTAATGACTAGTTTTTTTGTAGTGGTCGTACTTTGTCGTAATAAGTTGTCGCAGCTTAGCGTTCGCGCAGTCGGCAATTTGTTTAAAGTTAAAGAACGTGATACACCGCAGCTTAGCGTTCGCGCAGTCGGTGTCGTGTTCGAATGGTCGTATAATTGAACCGAGAGTGTTAGTAGGGGTCTCGGTAGAACTCACTGAAATTGTATCTCATTGTTTATATGTTGTTGTTTTACAGATAAACAGGGAAAGTGAAGATCCAAGAGGCACGAGTAGGTGGTACTCGAAAGGTTGCTGAAGACTTAGCTTTTATGCGTAAGTTTATATCTTTCCTTGTCATCTGTGTATCAAGACATTTGGTCTTTAGCATTATGTATTTATTTCCGCTTTCTTGTACGATATTGAACACTGTATTTCACTGATGGTTTATGGTCTTATTTATGTTTAAGACTGTTGTGTTGTTATTCAGTGAAAATTTTATTGTGGTGTTCAGTATTTAAACAGGAAATATATCTCTGATGTTTTAGGAATGGTACACTTGGGTATTTTTACTTGATAAAAATATCAGGGTGTTACACCTGCAACATGGTGTGAGTTACTATTTGTTGTCAGTGTGGCCTGTATTGCTTGTAATTGCATTAATTTTTCCTCCTATGTCAATCACATCATCGATGTGGGTTGCTGAAAGATTTTGCAGCTTCAGAGTTTGTGCTGTCCAACTCTAACGATTGCCTCGATATAGAATTGATGGTTGTCTTTTATCTATTTAGTTGGTTGGTGTTTTTTCTATCACATGGATCTATTTATTTTAGTATGCATATTTCTATTTTGATTTGATGATTATATTTTACTATTATGCTTATATGAAGAGGCCCAAACATTTAGACCCAAGCATTTATATTTGTTCTCTAATTTTGTGTTTGTAGTTTCATATTTTATTGTAATTGTGGCTTTCCCTCCTTAACCCTTTTATTTCTTTCAGTTTTCCAAGCAGTGATGGGAAAGATGTACAAGAAGAAACAAGCTGACAGACATGGACCTCCAAGAAAACATACTGATATGCAGGAGGAACCCTTTTATTGTAATTGTGGCTTTCCCTCCTTAACCTTTTTATTTCTTTTAGTTTTGTGGTTCTCATGCACGTATTGGTGTTTTAAGGGTTTCATTGTTTATTTGATCAAATCTGTATTAATTAAACTGATCGTATTGAGGTGCAATTTTTCTGAATATTGGCTAATTGTGATTCCTTTTTTTCCCTGTATATCATCAGGCTTTATGTTAGGGGTACAGTTCTTGGATACAAGAGGTACTAGTTTTTCTTCTGAATAGATTTGCAGATATATATTTGTTTATGATTTCTGTTTCATTCTGTTGTATATAATGGATATTGATTCATGTAGCTGGACTTTATTGGTGCTGAAAATTTGGTATTTGTTGTTACAGGTCCAAGTCAAATCAATACCCAAACACCTCCCTTGTCCAGATTGAGGGAGTAAACCCCAAGGAAGAGGTCGCATGGTATGCTGGAAAGCGCATGCCATACATTTACAAAGCCAGGGTAAAAAAGAATGGAACTCATTATCGCTGCATTTGGGGCAAGTTACTTGGCCTCACGGGAACAGTGGTATAGTCCGTGCTAAGTTCAAGTCAAATCTGCCACCAAAATCCATGGTAAGTTTTAGAACACATGCATGGTTATTAATTTTTTTCACTAACTTCTTTATGGTTTCTGATTTGCTGAGTGTTGATCCATTTGTAGGGAGCCAGGGTTAGAGTTTTTATGTATCCAAGCAATATATAAGGTACATTATTGGTTGTTGGCTCAATATTCTTCTTTGAAAACTTGTCACGTAAAGGTCCTTGTTCATGATTTATTCGTCTATTTGCGTTTTGAACTGTGGTCAAACCACTGACAATTAAAAATTAAAAACACATACAAAAATATTTAAGTTTTTTAAGTAATGGTCTGTTATCCTTGGATCCTATTGTTATTGTGTTTGCACTATGCTTTTTTATTCTCAAACACTTGTACGAATCAAGGGAGAAAATGAAAGCATGCCTAAATAATATGGCCGACTGATTGATTTGTGTCCACCAATCTCATGCTATACAACTTTTGTCTATTAGGAGCATTGTAATCTATTCGTTTGTGATGTAGCTGCAGCCTTGATAATACATTTCCCATGCTCCATATATGATTTTCTAAATTTGCTAGCTGAAAGATAATTTTAAAAACATGGCTTGCATCCTTTAGGATCAGTGAATCCTATTTGTTTCTGATTAGTTGCGGCCTCGATAATTCCCTGCCCACTCTCCTTATTTGATTTGCAAAATTTGCTTGATAAAATTTAATTTTGTACAAATGTGGCAATTTCTTCAGATTCTAATTTTGAGCCTTCTCCCTTATGCATGGTGATGTGCTCTAATGTATTTGGCTTACAGTTCCTTCCAGTTCTGCTTGAGTTTTCTCTTGTATTGTATATTTATACTTATTATATTTATTCTATCTATCCTATTTTGTGTTTTGAAGCTTTAAAATTAATCTTTTGAGCTCTTTCTGGCACAAGAAAGCTGCACTCAGTTATTCGTTAGAAACTTGCAAAAATAGTTCTGCTTGTGTTATCCATGTATCCAGTTCTGCTCGAGTTATCTACTGGGTTGTCTATTTATTCTATCCATCCTATTTCATAATTCGAAGATTTAAAATTGATCTTTTGATCTCTTTTTGGAGAATGAAAACCGCACTTAGTTCTTCTTGGAAACTTACAAAAATAGTTTCCAGGATTTTATCTGTGCGAATAGAAAGTTAAAAACCCCTATGCTTGAGCCTTCTCCTTTATGCATGGAGATGTGCTCCAATGTATGTGGCTTACAGTTCCATCTAGTTTTGCTTGGGTTATGTAAAATTGATAAGTTGGTATTGTAATATATTCTTGATTATGATCTAACTAGGTAGAGGTGTCCCATTTTTCATCCTGGATACCCACAGAATTTGGCTAATTTTTTTTTCTGTTTCTACAAACATTTTTGTCCTGTAAGCTCATGGATCTGTTTTGCTGTTTTTTATGTGTAGTTGTTGAAGTCAATGCTAAGATGTTGTGTATGAGATGTTGTGAATTTCTTCAAAGGCTGATTGGAGGTTACTATGGAGCTGAGGTAAGAATATTTTGATTCAATTTTCATATTTGTAACTTTCTATTGGAGGAGTGGGGTATGTAATTGATAGTCTATTCTTCTAATGAGGTTGCTTTCTGGCCCTAATGTATTGTTGGGTGTTTTCTAATGTTTTCTTCTTTGACTGATGTGTATGTATCTAATCCATTTTGACTTAATACCTTAAGATCATTTTACAACCATGTTGTTGGCCCTTTAATGCTTCTACCTTAACCTCAATACCCAGATTGACTCACCCCCCTGCTGACTATTTTTTTTTGCATCTCTATTATACCTTAACCTCAAAATTCATAATACATCATCACTGAATTTATGTCCCAGAAGCTCATGGCGGATCCTACCTAAGACTGAAATTCCATGGACTTCTGTAACACACAGTAGCAAACGTAGAGGGTGTGGCAGGGTAAAAGTTGCTGCTAAGGAATCATTTTCAACTTGTTAAAATTTGTTAAATTTGAGAGTTTAAGTAAGCCCGATTGATAGACTTACCTAAGGGAAAAAATGAACACAGGGAATTCTTAGTAAAATACTAAAATGATAAATTAGGTGGGATTATTCACTTTTCTATATATAGTGGATGCTGAGTGATATATATATATATATATATATATATATATATATATATATATATATATAATGTTTACTGATTGTGAGTTTGATGCTTTTTATCAGCTGCCAGATGCCACACCAGAGCAGATCAAGAAGGCCTATCATAATTGTATGAAAGCTTGCCACCCGGATTTGAGTGGTAATGATCCTGAGACCACAAATTTCTGCACCTTCATCAATGAAGTCTATGAGGTGAGTTCTGTTTTGGATATTATATTTAAAAATTAAAATAACCTAAAAATTTGTAGCCAGAATTTAAAAATGTGCAACCCAGAAGTCCTCCCTTGCCCCCTACCCAAAATGTCATATGTTTTACTCCTCCATACCATGGAAGGTGTAACATTTAATGATGTTCACATATTTTCTTGTCTTTCAGCACATACAGTGGGATAACTTTTTTTACGCACCCATTTAGCTTCTGGACACATATTGTAATTTTGGCTTATTTTTCTTCAATAGTTTTTTTGTGATGACACTGAAATTGAGTGATATGGTGAATTTTCCGCCTTTGTTTTTTTTTTTTCTTTCTGTTGCAGAGTAATTTGCGACATACTATTGTTCAGACTTCTATTGCTACAAGAATATGATGTTTGTAACAATGATGTTCAGACTTCACAGGTTCAGTTCATGCTCCTTAGAGGATTCACTACAAGAGAAACAGTCAGCCTTCTTGTAAGCTCTTAATGGTTGGTTTTGCATTCTGTTGTACAAATTGGTATAGCAATTTTGTTCTGTCTATGTAAATTTGGCATGGATGCCTTGATTCTTATCATTTGATTCCTAATAGAAAATGTGTCACAGACTTTTGAGATAGTTTTGGCTATGTAAAGTTACAATCAGTTACAAAAATAATTGATTTTGGTTACACTGTGTTAGATGTTTAGCTTGTGGCTTCAAGCCTGCAACAAATATGCTGAATAAGATCGGTTTTGTATAATTTAATTTTTTTATTATTTTTTTTAAAAATTTCCGACGGATTTGCGACGGATTTGCGACGAAAATGTGTCAGAGATTGCGACGACTTTGCAACGGATATTTGCGACGGATTTCCGACGACTTTGCGACAAAAAAATCCGTCGGAAACGATTTGCGACGAGTGATTTTGCGGAGAGAAAATAGAGAAGGCTGTGAGAAGGGTAATGGACGCTTGTGATGAAGCAGAGGAGATTAGACGCCGTGCGCGTCAACTTGGCGTCAAGGCTAGGGAAGCTTTTAGAGAGGGCGGGTCATCCGACCTTAATTTAACGGCGTTGATTCGTGATCATAAACTTCTCAGGGAGAGACATTGAGCCAATTGAAAGTGTGGTCTTTAGCATGTTTTAGACATCGCAAATAAAGATGAGTGTCATCAACTCTCTCTATTATACTCTCATACTAACACTCACTTTATATTTAGGCGAAATTCGTGTGGATCACACTATGTTGATGGATCTCATTTCTAAAGTACTGAAACTCACGAGAATTTTTTACCAATCATAGAGTGAATGTTGGAGAAATAGTGTTGTTAACACTCAACCAAAATTAAATGTCAGCATTGTCTTTGTGTTTGTGTTTTATTAATTAGTGTATCTGGATTCTGGATATAGAGACACTTGCGAGCCCTTCTTATATGCAGAGCTCGATTAAGTTGTTGGTAGCAAAAATGAAATTATAGGAGCTAGCATGTTGGTGTCATAAATGATATACTTGAGCAAAAATAAAGACTCAAGTTGTTGTAATAACTCTTGATATATTTGAATAAAGACTCAAGTTGTTGGTGTCATAAATGATATAACCAGAGAAAATCATAGCACCATTTCAACCAGAGCTAGCATGTGTTGTTGGCCCACAACAATGAGTGTTAACGTGTATGTGTGCACAAATGGTACTGCAAATGTGACCACAATTTAAAACTTTGAGATTAACACAATATCATCCTGCATAAATATTCACACCCAACCTCCCAGTCATATTTGAAGATGAGAGATAAGCTAGGGGTGACCAGATATCATAATAAATGATGAAAATTGAAAAGAGAGTAAAATGAAACATATTTGTTGGGAGAGGTCTTAAATGGATCTCCAATATCTTCGAATGATTAATCTATACAACCGCTCTGGAGAATACTTTAGTTTACCCAAATAATAAAAAGGCCGATGAACAAGAGTGGGCAAACGTATCTAAAGTACTTGCCCAGTTTCACAGTAGTGTGGTAGAGGATGGTGTAAAAGGCAGTAGTGATTTTAGGGGCTGTTTGCTTATTTTAATTACTCTTTTTCTGTGGCCTTTAGGGGGTGTTCCTCATTTTAACATGGCCAATGTGTGCAGATCAATTCTACAATGAGAAACTTATAACAGAGGTGCAGAGGAGTGGGGTGGAAGTGGGTGTAGAGGAGTGGTTGGCCACTATTTATGAAGAAGGGAAGACACTAGTGAGTAGAGAGAAAATAGAGAAGGCTGTGAGAAGGGTAATGGACGCTTGTGATGAAGCAGAGGAGATTAGACGCCGTGCGCGTCAACTTGGCGTCAAGGCTAAGGAAGCTTTTAGAGAGGGCGGGTCATCCGACCTTAATTTAACGGCGTTGATTCGTGATCTTAAACTTCTCAGGGAGAGACATTGAGCCAATTGAAAGTGTGGTCTTTAGCATGTTTTAGACATCGCAAATAAAGATGAGTGTCATCAACTCTCTCTATTATACTCTCATACTAACACTCACTTTATATTTAGGCGAAATTCGTGTGGATCAAACTATGTTGATGGATCTCATTTCTAAAGTACTGAAACTCACGAGAGTTTTTTACCAATCATAGAGTGAATGTTGGAGAAATAGTGTTGTTAACACTCAACCAAAATTAAATGTCAGCATTGTCTTTGTGTTTGTGTTTTATTAATTAGTGTATCTGGATTCTGGATATAGAGACACTTGCGGGCCCTTCTTATATGCAGAGCTCGATTAAGTTGTTGGTAGCAAAAATGAAATTATAGGAGCTAGCATGTTGGTGTCATAAATGATATACTTGAGCAAAAATAAAGACTCAAGTTGTTGTAATAACTCTTGATATATTTGAATAAAGACTCAAGTTGTTGGTGTCATAAATGATATAACCAGAGAAAATCATAGCACCATTTCTACCAGAGCTAGCATGTGTTGTTGGCCCACAACAATGAGTGTTAACGTGTATGTGTGCACAAATGGTACTGCAAATGTGACCACAATTTAAAACTTTGAGATTAACACAATATCATCCTGCATAAATATTCACACCCAACCTCCCAGTCATATTTGAAGATGAGAGATAAGCTAGGGGTGACCAGATATCATAATAAATGATGAAAATTGAAAAGAGAGTAAAATGAAACATATTTGTTGGGAGAGGTCTTAAATGGATCTCCAATATTTCGAAGGATTAATCTATACAACGGCTGTGGAGAATACTTTAGTTTACCCAATAAAAAAAGAGGCCGATGAACAAGAGTAGGCAAACGTATCTAAAGTACTTGCCCAGTTTCACAGTAGTGTGGTAGAGGATGGTGTAAAAGGCAGTAGTGATTTTAGGGGCTGTTTGCTTATTTTAATTACTCTTTTTCTGTGGTCCAGGCTTTAGGGGGTGTTCCTCATTTTAATTTCGTCTCTTTAATTAAAAATGTTTGTTTCACTTCAATTTTTTTTGTACAAATTTCACTTCAAATTTTAGATGTCAGTAGAAAATTTAATTTAATTTCTTCTTCGTCATTACAAATAGAAACAAGATATTAGTTGTGTTCGCATGTTGAACATTAAGGAGAAAAAAATTGAATAACTATAAGTAATAGCATGACCTTTGGTGTGAACGACGTAGGTTTGGTGTGATTGTAGATATAGCATGACCTGGATGTTATGTTGTGTGATATGATTGAAATAATGTTGGGGTGAGTTAGAGAATTATTGAACTATTGTTTGTTTTGAGTATTTTCACAACGTTATTTTGAATTGTGTATTAAGAAGCTTGGTGAATTGGGTTGCAGCATGTCGTTAGTTTTTTTTTGTGTCATTAATTGTGAACTGAAATGCCTTTGGTTTAACTATTTAGTTTCAGAACGACTCATAAGCTTGAAAATTTGAAATTTGCTTATGACAATGATATTGTTGAAGTTCTTATTTTAGTTTTGTAATTGTACCTTTTAATTTGTTTAACAAATGAATACCAAAATCAAATCAGTTGTTTTGTTTCCTCAAGGTGTGCGGTTGCTAGTTCAAACTGTGGTCCATTTAAGTCTTTATTACTTCATTCGCTAATGCTGACGTGACCGTTGGCAGTTTTTGGGACGCGTGAAAGAACCAAATTCGTCGCTAAATGGGAATTCCGTCGCTAAGGAATCCGTCGCTAAACCCTTGGAAATTGTGCAATTATTTGATCCGTCGCTAATTTGAATTTCCCTCGTAAATAATCCGTCGCTAACCACTTGGAAATTGTGCCATTAATTGATCCGTCGCTAATGGACGGTTCCCTCGCAACAAATCCGTCGCTAAGCGTTATTTTTTTTCCACTATCCGAAAACCCACCTTACTTCTCTCTTCTCTCACCATTCTCTCAAACACACCACACTCACTCTCTTCTCTCTCCCACCGCGCCACCACCACCCATCCCCTTCCCTTCGTCGCAACAGAGCTCTATTCTGGTACGTTTTTGTTTTCCTTTTTATCTTCTTTTTTTATTTGGTATTTTCGTTTTTATCTTCGTTTTTTGATTTCGTTTACGTTTTTGTGAAATTATTGTGAAATTTTCGCATTCTGGTGTTCATGATGTCTCTTCTGGTTATTAGATTATGGTGCATTACATTGAATGCTTAAAATTCTTGTATTTTAGTTTTTGTATAATTTATGCATTTAGAATACATGTTTAGTGCTTCATAGTTCATAGTGCTCTTCTTATGTTTAGTATTTTAAGCATTTGGGAATAAACAGTATACCTCTAGTATCAATGCTGTTCTATTATATATTGTTCTTGTGTTTATTTGATGGTTCTTAGTTTTGAAGATGATTGTACAAGAACTGTTAATTAATTTGGTACTAACCGTGATTTTGATTTTGATTTGTGACTTGCACTACAAGAAAATCGACGATTTTCGACGGCAATTTTCGTCGCAAATGCAGCGATTTTCGTCGGAAATTAACGTTTCCGACGAACTTTCCGACGGACAAAAAGTCGTCGCAAAATCGTTCGTCGGAAATCGTTTCCGACGGATTTTTTCGTCGCAAATGTCTCCGTCGCAAAGTCGTCGCAAATTCGTCGCAAATTTTCGTCGCAAAGTCGTCGCAAATTCGTCGCAAATTTTCGTCGCAAATTCGTCGCAAAAAACTGTTTCCGATGAAAATTTTCGTCGGAAATCCGTCGGAAATTTTTAAAAAAAATAAAAAAAAAATAAAATCTTCTGAAGGTTTGTGGTAACAGGCACTTACAGTTTTACTAAAGCTAATAGCTTGTCAAAACAATACAAAAGTATTATACTCTAACATATCTAAATATACTGACTTTTATCAATAAACTTGGTAAATTTATACTTGCCCAAAGCAATAAACTAACTCTATGCTTTCTCTTTCCCAACCAAGCTTTTCTAATTTATCTCCTTTTTTCAAGACGATTTCTTTTTGGTCCTCTTGATATTAGCTCATCCTGCAATGCATTATAATTGGCACATCAATAATAAGTAAATAGTGAGATAAAACACCACAAAGAGAGGGGGAGGGGTAAACCTTGACATGAGATCATCATTGGCAACACCCAACATCCTCACTGCCAAAAGACCAGCATTAGTTGCATTATTACCTGCTCAGCAATTTGGCTTCCAAGGATACACCTTCTCCAAGAGAAGCAACCTGCAAAAATAAAATGATCAAGAATGCATATATAAGCAAATTTAGCACTTGTGCAAAATATGGTATTTAAACTATGATACTAAAACCACTTGTGTTAAATTTCTGTTAGGAACCAGAAAACAAAGCTTACAAGGCTTTCCCCTTACAACTAAAAGACTACTTAGTTAACTATTTAGTATTGACTGTTCCAGCATGTATCCCCATCCGCACAGCTCACGCTATGTAATCTCTAACTGCCTAACTGCTAGTGTAGCTGAATGTAACTAACCCACTAACCCCCTTGCATAAAGCTCTTGCATGATTTCAGATCTCCATTATAATTGAACTGCATCTCTGTCCTACAACAACAACACAAAAAAACAGAGACTAGACTGAAACTGAAACTGAAACTATCACAATAACATAAAAAACAGCGACTAGACTGAAACTGAAACTGAAACACTCCCACTAGCATGTCAAAGTTTGTTACAGCATTTAAACCTCTGAACTTTATTGCGGCTATGTCATATGCTTCTGCAGCTTCTTCCTCAGTTGCTGTAAATAAATAGTTTTACAGAATAACAATAATAATTTGGCTTACTGAAAGTTCCTAAGTAAAGATCTTTGTTTCCTGCTACTCTGCCAATCCTAGCTTGCCATCTTCCATGTTGGTGATGCCTGATATATAATCACAGAATAACAATAATAATTAGAGGAAAGAAAGGAGGGAAAATATACATAGGAAATTAACATTGTGGTTCAATACTATACCTAGTGACTCCACGATACATTGATGCACCCCTAGAGAAACCACTGCTTTTTCTGCAGTTCATTGTATAGTGAAATGAATTGATTAGTTTAGAAAAATTAAATTAGATATGATTTATGCATGCTATCTCTCAGTCTCAGTAAGTTGTAACTATCTGATCACCTTCGGATAGCAGCTACAAATTCTTGCCTTGTCATGTGCTTCATATCATCTAATTCCTTCTCATAGTTACCAACCTGTGAAATGATCATGTAATTAACAAGACTATATATAATTATATATATGGTTTGAACTAGACAGTTTGAGAAAGTAAAGTTAATTACTGGAAAGTTGGTAGTGGTGGAAGTCCCCCAGTACTTAAGTGTATACACATGATTGAAAATTCAAATTTGAGTATTTCCAATCTGCGCTTTTTGATCCTCCATACCTCAAAGTTGAACGTCTTTTCTTGTAACAAGCCACTAAATTCTTAGCTGGATGAGGGTTATCCTAGAATAAACAATACAAAAAATAATAAGTTCCTTATTATCATCAAACCTTTCTACTCATTTAAGGTAGAACCTTCAATGCAGCTTCCTGAAAAGAACGTATCCATTTAGCAGCTTCTTCTGAATTACTTGCTCCCAACTATAAATAAATATGGAATTTTAACAATGAATCAATCTAGAGAAAATGTATGCCACATTTAATTATATTTGTTTGAATTCTTAAGTTTTAAGGTACCTTAAGCTTGTCCCTTTGATTTGAAGCATTATATATAGTGAAAATGAAGAAAACCTGTGCAATGCAAACAAATTTCTAAATTCAATTAAGTGCTTATAGAAACAAATTATATCCAATACTATCCATGTTTCTTACTTTTCTGTTGATACTCTCCCTTCCATTGTCACTAACCCGAATGCAGGAGTCTATCATTGCACTTCTAATTGGCTCCTGAAAATATATTGCTTTCATATATTAATTAAGAATTTAATCATTTGCAACATAGGTATGTTAATCATTTGCTTTCATATATCAACTAATGCAAGAGCTTATTGCATAATTGTTCCCTGCAACTGAACTACACCTCCAAACAGCTTCCTCAGTGTTCGTCCACCAGATATATCAACTCTACATGATTGAACAGATAATCAACTATATCTCAAGTTTCTAATCAAGGAAATAAGTTAGGAGAAGTCATCTACAAAAAAATATAAAACTTACGCATCGATAAAAAAAACCGCATCACTAAAACATTTCCCTTTGGAAGATTTTGGAAACAGGCTTTGAAACTCATCACAATGTATTATGGATGCCAATCCGCCTGCAGAGCATCCAGAGAGAAGGGTATGATACACATTTATCAATTAGCATCCATGCATATTAAGACTGAATATAACAATATAAAGAAATCTGGAAAACCTGGTCAGCATTCTGCATTCCTTGTGACATTAATTCCTCCATTGCAGCTACCCATATTTTTTGTGCACGAAATTGAATCCCCAAAGCCTGATAAAAGAACCAAATTCACATGTTAAAACCAACAATAATAAAGCATATTTTCTCATGTAAATAATAGTGATTTTTATCATGTAGCTTCACTGATTGACAGTATCTGCAATAACAGCTTCCATAGAAATGTGAAGGGCTTTTATAGGAACTATTATTAGGTAAGAGGTCAAAAAATGTGCCCACCTCATTTTCACTATCTCCACTGAAAGATGCTCCATCACAGTACCTTAATTTGACTCTGTTCCAGTTAAAGAAATCTGTGCATGGAAGATTATGTTCAGAAAAATGACAAAACACAAACTTCAATATACATAAGTTGCGGTTTCCAGTTCGACTTGGATCTGTTTGCAATTTTCCCTTAGGTTGATCTAGATTTCAACACCCCTACTAAAGACACGATAGAAATTGAGAGAAATAAACACGAGAGAATATGTTCCCTTTTATTAGTGATAAAGCTTTATATATCCCTAGTACCAATAAGGTTGTAATAGATTGCTGTCAGTTGTTGCTGCATTTGATTAATTCATTGATATCAAGAAAAATGAAGTTCTTAGTCATATCTTATTAATAACCTCATATATGGTTGATACATAATGCTACTATTCAATATGTTTTCACTACATAGCTTCTAAATTATGAGCTAATTTCAATTCCATGTAGCACCCACAAAGAGCTATACTTGGATCTAGACATCACAGCATCAAATTGCAGACATCCCAATAAAAAAAGTCAAAAGCAAATCCCATTGGAATGTAACAAGATAACATTTGCTGATTTAGTAATAATCTATATACACTACACTCATGCAATACTGTCAAAAAACAAAACAAATTTGTGGTGGGGTGGGGTGTTACATATGAATCAATCTCATTGTTGTGCAGATATATATATGCTAAATCAGTGCCAGGTATTTCTAGATTGATAGAGTGCCAACCTACTTTTGGCTTCTGGTAATATTGCTTCAATGGAAGGTTCATCTTTTAGATGATCTTGCTTGGTAGACCACTCAAGAACTGTTAGCACTTCTTCTTGTCCAAGCGTCTCATTTTTAGGAACATGCAAAGCTATGAAACACAAAAGGTTGCATGTGTAGGGTAAAGGGAAAAACCAGGGTTTTCTTCAGGTTTATTGCTCAATATACATAAGTTTCATCCCCAATTTTTTCTATAGACACAGTTTCTGATAGTATCACACTTTTAGAAACTAACCAAAAAAGAGTAACTTTCAGCAACTAAAATGCAGTTATTTTTTTACATATTATTTGAAAGGGCCTAATTTCTTTATGGTATAAAATTTGACTAAGAAGGCACAAAGTAAGCAACATACCTAGAGAAACATCTAAAGAAAAATTTCTCTATATAATAACAGAATGCTCAGGATACCTTTGTGTACAATGATTGATACAAAGCTTGGTATTTGGCTTCAAGAGCAGCTCTTTCCTCAAAAACTTTGCCTCCAGCTCATCATGTTGACCCTGTAGATCCAGAAAATAAATTCAGAAGCCAAAATCTGTACAACAAATCAAATATAAATCAAACATTAACAACTACCGATTCCAACCAAAAATTGGGGTTAGGGTTTCAATTAAAAAATGAAAGACATGGAGCCTTGAAACCTTGAAGAAGCACCACGCCTTGAAGAGTTTGAAGGTGAGAGGCGATTTCAATGGTGAGAGTCGATTTCGAGCTTCAGAGACGAGTTTGAAGGTGAGAGACGATTTCAATGGTGAGAGGCGATTTCGAGGGTGAGAGGATGAGAGGTGATTTCGAGGGTGATGAAGACGCTACGGTTCGAAGGTGATGAAGATGCTAGAGTTCGAAGGCTCTGAGAAAGAGGGGGAGAGGCGCTGAGAAAGGAGAGGAGGAGAGGCGCTGAGAGAGGGAGAAGATGAAGGAGAGGCGCTGAGAGAGGAGAGTGAGCGAGGGAGAGCCTTCGAGGGTGAGAGGCGCTGAGAGAGGAGAGCCTTCGAGGGAGAAGATGAAGGAGAGGCGCTGAGAGAGAAGAGCCTTCGAGGGTGAGACTTGAGAGGCGCTGAGAGAGGAGAGTGAGAGAGCATCGAGGGTTTTGCTTTTTTTTAATTTGTGTCTTATCGTTTCTGACGGATATTTAGTTGGTTCCGACGGAAGTGTCCGTCGGAAATTTGCGACGAAACACGTTTTCGTCGGAAACGTAAGCGGGAATTTAAGCGCCTTTTTTCCTGAACATTTGCGACGACTTTTTCGTCGGAAATCCGTCGGAAATTGCGACGAATAAGAGTTCGTCGGAAAAAATGGCAGGAAACAGCTGTTATTCTTGTAGTGTTGGCGGCTGAGTAATTCTGATTTGGTGGAGCTGTTTCTCTTGCTGGAGCTGTTTTTTCTGATTTTTGAGTTGCAAATTTGAGGGAAAAGCAGGTATTTTATAAGCCAGAATTTTAATTATTATGAATAGGAGTTGAATTGTTGTTGCTTGTCATGGTTTTTGTTGTTTCTTGGTCTCTGTTCTTCAAAATTAATGGGAAAACATTGAATTTCATATTCTTAAGTCTAGTTTTTGCATGAATTTCATATTGTTAAGCTTGAATAAATTCTGAATAACTGTTAGTTTTCAAAATTGTTTTCAAAATGGGAAATGTATATTATTTTGGGGTAAATTAGTTTTCAAAATTGTTTTCAAAATTATTTATTAATATATATCATTATATATTTTTCTTGCGTTTCGTTTTTCATAGATATGCATCCAGGAGGAGGTTCTGACCCGCCGAGAGATGTTAGGGGGAAGAACATAGGTGAACCTAGAAGGCGGCGTCGATTTCGTGAGGTTGTACTTAATGCAGGGGATACATTTTTGGGGTTGCCCCAGACCACCACTACTGCTGGAGAAGCTGGAACTTCACGTTCTGCTGCAGCTGCTCCACCAGCTGGTCATTCTCCCTTCGGCCCCAATTGGTATCCTATAATCCCATCTGGCACACCAGCATCCTATGGGTATTTTCCACCTCTACAGCATCCTATGGGCACACCGGGAGGGTATATGGGCCCACCTATGCAGCATCCTATGGGAACACCAGCAGGGTATATGGGCCCACCTCTGCAGCATCCTATGGGCACACCAGTCGGGTTATCGATGCCTACACCCGAGGTACATACTGATCAGTCCCTACAGGATGATCATTCTGACCCCATGGTCATACTGATTCAAAGCCATTATCATCCGGGTCGGAGAATGAGCAAAGTGGTTGTCGACCTTGATTGTCGACGTCGCAAAGTCATATATCCCTTTGGCGATGCGTAAGTATTGTTTGACTTTTTTAATTTAAATTAATTGTTTGACGTGTATATATGTTTGTTAATTATGCAACGACTTAATTATGCAGGTTTGTTAGATCGAAGACTGCTTCATCAGCGATCACTCATGTCATTAAGAAACTCTATTTCGAAGAGTACAACGAAAAGGTGACAAAAATCGATAAGAGGAAAAAGAAAAATTTTGTAGACTTGTTTAGGGTAAGTATCAATTATGTCATTACCTATATTGATAATTTTAATATATTGTTTAATGTTTAATATAATTACTAATACATATTTTGATTATGTTTAATACAGACCAAAGTGACTTGGAGACCGGAAGATGATGAATTGGTGCAGAAAGTTTTTTGGACTAGATTGGCAAAGCAATTGGCGAACTTGCTCTATGTAACACCCCGGTATTTTTATCGAGTAAAAATAACCAAGTGTACCATCATAAAATAATCAGAGATATAAAATTCCTGCATAGATACTGAACACTACAATATAGTTCTCGCTGAATAACAACAAAACAGTCTTAAATACAAATAAGACCGAACAGGTTCTCTGACCATAATCTTCAGCAAACTATAGTGCTCAATATCGTACAAGAAAGCGGAATAAAGTCATAACATTAATACATAGAGGTGTAGTACACAGACAACGAAGGAAATATAAACTTTAGCATAACGCTAAGTCTTCAGCCACCATCCGAGTACCACCTACTCGTGCCTCTTGGATTTCCGCTGTCCCTGTTTCTCTGTAAAAAACAACATATAAACAATGAGATACAATCTCAGTGAGTTCTACCGAGACCCCTACTAACACTCTCGGTTCAATTATGAATTTTTATTTAATGTGACACGGCACCGACTGCGTTACCGCTTCCAAACCCGGTGAACCGCATTACTTAACTTTTAACAGATCACCGACTGCGTTACCGCTTCCAAACCCGGTGAACCTGTTATGACTCAGTACGACACCGACTGCGTAACCGCTTCCAAACCCGGTGAATCGTACAACAAACAATTTGACATAACACCGACTGCGTAACCGCTTCCAAACCCGGTGAACCCCCTTACCAATAGTGTTTCCTAATGGCACGGAGCCTAGGGTAAGGGATCATGACTGCCCCGCCTAGTATGTCAACATGGGTCGTCACCCAAACTTGATATAATATATATATCTACAGTACTATGAACCCACGGTCCATCAAATCAGACAATCAATGAAACACTTTAATCCACATTTTATAAAATCCAAGTTCACACTCGCACTCTATTTGACCACTTTTAGGCACAATTTTCAATATCAAAAACAGTTCATTTTGCCTTAAAAATAGAATATTCAGTTAGGCCTCTGAATAAGCTTTCCAACGCATCTTAGAACACCTCAATCGGGTTCCCGGATCAAAAGTTATCGCGAAACGAAAAACAGTGTTTGGTTGCTGAAATTCTGCCAACTGGCGCTGGAGTCGCGCCTGGCGCGCAAGCGGCGCGCGAACTGGCAGAAAGTTCTGTCAAATTGCGCTGAAGTCGCGCCTGGAGCGCAAGTGACGCGCGGACAGGCAGAAGGGGGGTCTGTTAAGGCAGATTTTGGCGATTTCGCGCGAAAACCGCGATTCCGTTCAATTCCGATTTTAGTTCCGATCGAAAACAGATTAAACAAACAGAAAAACAGATTCAACCAATATCACACAATCATTCAAATCAATCAATGTCTCAATCAAAACGGTTTTTATCAAAAACGACATATTTTCCAATTAACGGTTTTTAAGTCAAAATCTTTCGAAATCAAATCACCAAAAATTCCATTTCAACGCGACACAACTCGAGACTCGCTCCGATCGATTCCTAACCCGAAACAGACAATATCCAGAAATATTCCAGTCCAGCGAAAGCGATAAAACAGTTAATTAATAATTCGAAACATAAAATCCTAAACGTGAGTAGAACTCACCCTTGAAGCGTGAACCACGATCGAGCCGAAATCACCGAGTAGCCACACGAACATTCCCCGCATAAACTTTCCGTTCCGACAACGCTCAAATTCGCTTTCAAAGCTTTCCACTTCTAGACCATCCGATTTGCACCTAGACACCAACACAAGCTCCTAAGGCTCCAAGCTCCTCTCGCAAACCCCAAACTCGATTCCTAAGCTTTAAATTTCCAAAATTCCACTTGACTTCCAACAATCACTATTCACCATCCCTAACCTCCAAATTGCTCCTATTCACATAAACCCCAAATTTTCAACCCTAAGCTTTGTTTCCCCCAAATGCTCCAAAACTTGAGTGATTGAGTTACCCAATCAACAATATGGCTCCTATGGAACACCAATCACCCTCCTAAGCTTCCCTTGAACTTCAACCCTCAAAACCTTCTCAAAATCGAAAATGGTGAGTTGTGTGAGAGTTGATGGATGATGTTCTTTTTGGTGCCAAAATAGAGAGGAAGGTGAGTGGATTCCAATGAAATCAAGAAGAAGAAGTTTGATGAAAGTTTCCCCCCTCTTCTCCTCACTTCTCCTCTTCGCCCCACCCCCTTTCTCTTTTCTCCTTTCTCTGTTTCTTTCCTTTCTTTCGTTTCCTCTCTGTTTCATCCTTTCTTTCTTTTAATCCTTTCATTTAATTAATTATTTTCTTCTCCTCTCACATGCACACACGTATACACATATATATTTATTTATTATATAAGTTGCAACGCGGTCAAATTACCATGTCGATCGAAATCTCCTATTTCGATTCCAAAACTTCCTTGGTCTGTATTATCCGGTTAACGATTCGATGACAACAATTAAATAATTTTAGCACTCGATAAATTTACCAGTTAAGTACTAAATTGGTTTAATTGGGTTAACACCCAAATAATTCCATTAATTATTTTGAGGATGTTACATTCTCCCCAACTTGAAAGAATTTTGTCCTCAAAATTTCGCTAAGTCTTTCATCAAACTAACCGAGGATCGACATTCTCAGAAGGGTCTTAAGTTGCTGGAACACAATCTTGAATTAACGGAATGAGTGTAGAAAAATCTTCCCAAGTTGGCACATCAATCTCCAAGTATGATCCACTACTACCTTGATACGAACTCTCTGGTTACGAATCTACACGAGAAACTCATCATTCGCCTACATAGGCTTGGCACCGCGTTTGAAAACACTTCCGAAGCTTCATTCCAATTACCCTCGCTTGCTCCCCAACTTTGATTGATCTAAATCAAAGGGTTTAATACAAGACACTTGATAGACATATTGGTTGAAAATGAGATCCATAAACTGGTGCTCCACGGTAGAGGTAAGAACAAGCACGATTTCCTCGGAGGGTGTAAACGCGTTCTCAACAAATTTTATAAAATCCATAACAGTTCTCATACACATCGAACAATTGTGACGGAAAGGTCATTTGTGAAACTTCTTGACTCGCCCCCAAGATTTCGAGATAACACTTCTCGAAAGAAGATGGAATGAGGATTTACCAGAAACGTTTATCTTAAACGTAGAAATAAACCATGGGGACATCAATTAACTTCGAAGGTAAAGAAAATCACCTCAGTTGTTCTTAAAACAACTATCAAACAGAACTCAGAGCTCCTTTTCCTCTATTGCAACTTCCACACGATGTTTTTGCCAATGACGCACCTGATCCCTTTCCAAATTAGTCAATAGCGTTGAGAGCTTCCCCTCAACCTAAGTAATCCTCCTAGGATTTTCCTAAATCAGATTTCGTTAGCCTCTTGATTCGTTCCCAAAATTAACTTTAGCATGCGGGTTTTCACAAAAACGATTTTTCAAAATTATTACACCGCACGCCAAGCTTCACTTCGGAAATTTCTGTCACTTATAAGCAGATCCATCAATTAATCCTTTGATGGTTATTCGCAACGTGAAAACAGTCAGCAGTTACCTCACTTACATATTCGTATTCACGTTTGACTTGTCAAACGGAATCACTTATTACAATCTCATTGTTAACCTTCACAAAGGAGAGGTTAACAAACTAATACCTCGCCACTAATACTTCTGCTTTATATTCGGTACACCCAGGAACAGAATATAAACTTCGGTGTGCTTCCTCTAACACTTGCCTTTTATCGTTCTCATCGTCGGCCGCACAGATTCTACCGTTGAAACAACTGACTCCATAACTATCCATGGTAAAATCTGGAAATACCTTTGTGATTGTAGCTTCACATCAACTTCCTGTGCTAAGCGTATAGAATCCCTTAGGGAACTAGAGATCCTCATATGGCTCAACACTAACCGGATTCTCCTTGATCTTGAACTCAGATTTAAGTCTCTATCAGACTCTAATAATTCCATTTAATGCATCATAATACTGCCGTGTGTAGCGATTTCCTATTACTCGCATCAGCTACAACATTGGAATTTCCTGGATGATACTTCAACCCGAAGTCATAATCCTTCAGAAATTCTACACACTCCTCTGCCTGCTATTCAGTCCTTTCTGATCAACAGATACCTTAAACTCTTGTGACCATTAAAAACTTCAAAACGAGACCCATACAGGTAACGTCTCCAAATCTTCAATGCATACACAATAGCTATTAACTCCAATTCATGAGTTGGATAACTCTTCTCATGAGACCTTAATTGTCTGAATGCATAAGCTACCACTTGTTGATTTTGCATTAAAATACATCCTAAACCCTTCCCTGAAGCGTCATCGAAAATTTAAAATTCCAATGACGGATCCGGAAGAATCAGGATTGGAGCAGAAGTCAAAATCTTCGACTCTATAAAACATTCTTCACAATCGGCATCCCACGTAAACGGATGACCCTTACGAGTTAACCGAGTAAGTGGAAAACTAACTGTGAGAACCCTTTAACAAATCTCTTATAGTAACCGGCTAGACCCAGAAACCTTTGATCTCTGCGGCTGATGTCGGTCACTCCCATTCAACACCACTTCCTTCTTACTGGGATCTACAGAAACTCCCGTCTTGGGAAAATCACATGTCCCAAAGACCTTACCTCTAACACCCAAAAATCACACTCCTGAGGTTTCGCGTACAACTTCTTTTCTCGGAGTGCACTCAGAACAATGAGGAGATGTTGGACATGCTCCTCAATGGTCTTCGAGCACATCAAGATATCATCGATGAAAACGACTTCAAACTGATCCTAATACGTATGAAAAACTCGGTTCATGTAATCCATGAATACCGCTGGAGCATTAGTCAAACCGAAGGGCATCACTACGAACTCGTAATGTCCATACCTAATACGGAAAGCTGTCTTCGGAATATCTAAGGCTCTAACTTTTAATTGATGATAACCTGACCTCAGATCAATTTTTGAAAACACCACGGCACCTCGAAGTTGATCCAGCAAATCGTCTATCCTTGGCAAGGGATATTTATTCCTGATCGTCACTTGGTTGAGTTGTCGATAATCAATGCACGATCTCATGCTACCATTTTTCCTTTCGACTAACCACACCAGAGCACTCCATTTCCTTGAATTCTCAAGAAACCTTCAATAAGAAACAATAGATATTGATCCCGTGCCAGGAACCAATTCTACAGTAAACTCTACCTCTCGCTCTGGAGGTTCAGAAGAAACTTCATCCAGAAAAACATCCAGAGAACATCCAAAAAGTCATTCACAACTTGTACAGATGATAAATCTAATACTAGTTTCAGCGGATGCAGATAACATACTAACATGTACTCCCGCACCTTGGAATGAAGATTGACCGTCTAAGGTGAACTAGGTGACTGCTTCAGAATTTGTCCTAGACAATTCAACTGATTCTGAAGCGAAGCTGATAGTTGATTAATACCGTCGATTGCAACATGATTTGCAGTCATCCAATTCATACCCAAAATGGTGTCCACACTTCTCATAGGCAAACAATAAATTCTACAACTAAATTTCTGCCTCCTATGACAAGTAGACAATCCGATACAAAGATTATGTCTGGACACGACCCTTAGCAGCAGTTTAAAATAGTTATCGGTTCGGATAGCGGAGATTCGCTAGTCCCAACCGATCCACACTTGATTGTGCTGTAAAACAATGGGTTGCACTCGAATCGCATAATATACTGACGGAGTTATTGAAAAGAGATCCCATATCCTTCAGTAACCTGTCAGCCGTTGTAATTGTCTGAGCATCCAAAGGGTTGACTCGTCTTTGCCTTGGAGCTGCTTGTGACTCCTTAGAACTTTTCCTTGCAGGGCACTCTTTACCATAGTGACCCTCTTCATTACAATAATCGCACCGATTAGATCTTCGCTTGCAATCACCACTGTGAGGCTTTCGACAGTCAGAACATCTTCTGACCTTTGAAGATTCAAAGAATTGCATCTGCTTTTCCTTTGATGAATTTATCTTAGGACTCTGCAGTCGGAGTTGATATTCCAACTACCCTCTTTCCTTTCCTATATTTCCTATGAGATCATCCTCGGCGACATAGGATGGTTGTACCAAGGCAACATAATTGGTAGCAGTATAAGAACTGAGACCATAAATCATAAAAGCACTTATGCCCGTCTTATTCTTCTGCATTCTCCGTTCGTCATCCGAAGCTTACTTTACCACTTGGTAAAACTGAGACAACTCCTCAAACTTAGCGGTGTATTCTTCCACCGTCATGTCACCTTTCCTGAGGATGCACCGGTTGAAGATTCCGATTGTGGTCGAGGATTGCATCTTGATCATCCAGTCATAATTCCGCTTATGATGCACTAAGTATTAAGTTGATCAGGCTCAATGTCTCTTAGCATCACAAGTGTAATTACAAAAAGGACTAGCAAGGAATCGACTCAACCCTAAACTAAGTCCGACTAGGTCGAACTGCTCTGATACCAACTGTAACACCCCGGTATTTTTATCGAGTAAAAATAACCAAGTGTACCATCATAAAATAATCAGAGATATAAAATTCCTGCATAGATACTGAACACTACAATATAGTTCTCGCTGAATAACAACAAAACAGTCTTAAATACAAATAAGACCGAACAGGTTCTCTGACCATAATCTTCAGCAAACTATAGTGCTCAATATCGTACAAGAAAGCGGAATAAAGTCATAACATTAATACATAGAGGTGTAGTACACAGACAACGAAGGAAATATAAACTTTAGCATAACGCTAAGTCTTCAGCCACCATCCGAGTACCACCTACTCGTGCCTCTTGGATTTCCGCTGTCCCTGTTTCTCTGTAAAAAACAACATATAAACAATGAGATACAATCTCAGTGAGTTCTACCGAGACCCCTACTAACACTCTCGGTTCAATTATGAATTTTTATTTAATGTGACACGGCACCGACTGCGTTACCGCTTCCAAACCCGGTGAACCGCATTACTTAACTTTTAACAGATCACCGACTGCGTTACCGCTTCCAAACCCGGTGAACCTGTTATGACTCAGTACGACACCGACTGCGTAACCGCTTCCAAACCCGGTGAATCGTACAACAAACAATTTGACATAACACCGACTGCGTAACCGCTTCCAAACCCGGTGAACCCCCTTACCAATAGTGTTTCCTAATGGCACGGAGCCTAGGGTAAGGGATCATGACTGCCCTGCCTAGTATGTCAACATGGGTCGTCACCCAAACTTGATATAATATATATATCTACAGTACTATGAACCCACGGTCCATCAAATCAGACAATCAATGAAACACTTTAATCCACATTTTATAAAATCCAAGTTCACACTCGCACTCTATTTGACCACTTTTAGGCACAATTTTCAATATCAAAAACAGTTCATTTTGCCTTAAAAATAGAATATTCAGTTAGGCCTCTGAATAAGCTTTCCAACGCATCTTAGAACACCTCAATCGGGTTCCCGGATCAAAAGTTATCGCGAAACGAAAAACAGTGTTTGGTTGCTGAAATTCTGCCAACTGGCGCTGGAGTCGCGCCTGGCGCGCAAGCGGCGCGCGAACTGGCAGAAAGTTCTGTCAAATTGCGCTGAAGTCGCGCCTGGAGCGCAAGTGACGCGCGGACAGGCAGAAGGGGGGTCTGTTAAGGCAGATTTTGGCGATTTCGCGCGAAAACCGCGATTCCGTTCAATTCCGATTTTAGTTCCGATCGAAAACAGATTAAACAAACAGAAAAACAGATTCAACCAATATCACACAATCATTCAAATCAATCAATGTCTCAATCAAAACGGTTTTTATCAAAAACGACATATTTTCCAATTAACGGTTTTTAAGTCAAAATCTTTCGAAATCAAATCACCAAAAATTCCATTTCAACGCGACACAACTCGAGACTCGCTCCGATCGATTCCTAACCCGAAACAGACAATATCCAGAAATATTCCAGTCCAGCGAAAGCGATAAAACAGTTAATTAATAATTCGAAACATAAAATCCTAAACGTGAGTAGAACTCACCCTTGAAGCGTGAACCACGATCGAGCCGAAATCACCGAGTAGCCACACGAACATTCCCCGCATAAACTTTCCGTTCCGACAACGCTCAAATTCGCTTTCAAAGCTTTCCACTTCTAGACCATCCGATTTGCACCTAGACACCAACACAAGCTCCTAAGGCTCCAAGCTCCTCTCGCAAACCCCAAACTCGATTCCTAAGCTTTAAATTTCCAAAATTCCACTTGACTTCCAACAATCACTATTCACCATCCCTAACCTCCAAATTGCTCCTATTCACATAAACCCCAAATTTTCAACCCTAAGCTTTGTTTCCCCCAAATGCTCCAAAACTTGAGTGATTGAGTTACCCAATCAACAATATGGCTCCTATGGAACACCAATCACCCTCCTAAGCTTCCCTTGAACTTCAACCCTCAAAACCTTCTCAAAATCGAAAATGGTGAGTTGTGTGAGAGTTGATGGATGATGTTCTTTTTGGTGCCAAAATAGAGAGGAAGGTGAGTGGATTCCAATGAAATCAAGAAGAAGAAGTTTGATGAAAGTTTCCCCCCTCTTCTCCTCACTTCTCCTCTTCGCCCCACCCCCTTTCTCTTTTCTCCTTTCTCTGTTTCTTTCCTTTCTTTCGTTTCCTCTCTGTTTCATCCTTTCTTTCTTTTAATCCTTTCATTTAATTAATTATTTTCTTCTCCTCTCACATGCACACACGTATACACATATATATTTATTTATTATATAAGTTGCAACGCGGTCAAATTACCATGTCGATCGAAATCTCCTATTTCGATTCCAAAACTTCCTTGGTCTGTATTATCCGGTTAACGATTCGATGACAACAATTAAATAATTTTAGCACTCGATAAATTTACCAGTTAAGTACTAAATTGGTTTAATTGGGTTAACACCCAAATAATTCCATTAATTATTTTGAGGATGTTACACTCTACAAATTGCGCTGTAAAAATGAAAGGTCGAGGTATATCCCTCAAGAAGTCTGGGATCAATACCAGGAAGTTTGGAGAAGTGAGAAATTCAAAAGAAATGCTGAAAAAGCGAAGGAAAATCGAAATTCAGAAAAGGGTGGCTCGCTTCACACTTGTGGCTCCGTCAACCAAGCTCAGCATGCTATGAGATTGGTAGGTTATTTTAAAAATATTTGTACTATTTTAGTTTAGTTAGGGCGATTAGTTACCAATATTTGAGAATTTGTTTCATTTTTACAGAGTGGGAAGGCCGGATGCCCTCTTACTATTGCTGAGCTGCATAGGGCCACACATGTCAGGAAGGATACCTAGACATATGTTGATGAGCGCTCGAGGACCACCCAGGTAAATATACAACTTGATTTGTATTATATAATGTTTTCTTAAAATGGAGCGCTTATTATGCTATGTTTTGTGGTTATGCAAAATAGGAGAAACATGCTGAGACGATGTTTGCGCCGACTCAGAGGAGCTGGAACCCTGAGTCACATGGTCCACTGACTCCTGAGATCATGGCTTTGGCAAACCGCAATTGGGAGAAGTTGGTAGGGGGATGTATAAGAAACATATGTATGGTACGGGGTCTTTGGCTCCAAATTTGAGATTTGAGGGATGATCAGTTTGACACCAGCAGATCGTCTTTAGTAGTCGACCTCCTCATCCTTCAGCTGAGACAGAGCAGCTCAGGCAGCAGATGGAGGAGATGTGTGCTCAGCACCAGCAAGAGATACAGGAGATGCATGCTCAACACCAGCAGGAGCAGCAGAAGCAGAGTCAGACTATGAAAGATATGCAAACAGACTTCTATAGGTTTGCACGTCAGCAAGAGAAGTTGTTAAAGTACTATAAGAGCATGAAGCCAGATGCGTCTGAGTCTGAGGAGTCTGAGTCTGATGATGGCCCGTATTAGTATTATGTTGTTATTTGCTGGTTTGGAATATTATGTTATTGCTGTTTTGGACATGTTTAGGATTTAGATTGTTATTGTTGGTTTGAAGTTGTTTAGGATTTTGATATTTGGTATTGTTGGTTAGTTTGGATGTTAATTTGGATATTTGGTACTAGTTTGGATGGATTTTATTTGAGTATATTCTCTAAATTGTGCTGCATTTGATATATAGTTATTAAAGAAAAGCAAGTTTTCAAATTTGGACACGTGGCATAAAATAAAGCAGGGGCCTTCAGAATTTAGCGATAGATTTGCCTTCACTAAAATATGTCGCTAATATTTAGACATGTGTCCTTCAGAATTAGCGACGGATTTGCCCTCACTAAATTCCCTCGCTAATTAGTGACGGATTTGCTCTCACTAATTTCCCTCGCTTAATTATTAGCGACGAAATTTCCCTCGCTAAAATCTCTCGCTAATTTTCCGTTGCTAAAATAAAGTTTCCGTAGCTAAATATTAGCGAGACCCTTTTTAGCGACAGAATTTTTTCATCGCTAATTCCCTCGCTAAGCCACTTTAGCGACGAATTTTTGAGGTTTAGCGACAGAAATTTCCATCGCCTATCCTGCTTTTTTTTGTAGTGATTGCCGATTGCATGAACTTGTTACTAACTATATAAACCTTTCATTGCTACATAAAATTTTTAAAATTGTGTGTAAATAATTCTTATTGTCCGAAATTCTTGTAATTGGACTTTATAAGAAACCATGAGTTGTATGAGTGACATTTATGTAATCCTTTCAAATTACTTTCGTATTCTTTTGTGAATTGTGAGATTTAGAAGTAGGTGTTCTTGCAGTATCTCTATCACCACATATGATTGTAGTTTTGCAAGAAATACTATAGGTTGAGTAAGAAGAAAGAAAAAACCTTTAGAACCATTTTTAATATTCTGACTGAAATCAGTTTCGAGAGATTGTATGCATTCATTTTCTTTCTTTCTCTTCTTTATTTTAAATGCATTCATTTTCAAGTAAAAGTCACAAAATCAGAGTGTTCCACCAACCCTTCCTCTTGTTTCAAATTTCGATATGCATGTGTGACTAGGGGGTGTAGATTAGAGCTTGGAAGCTTGAATGGGTGATTGGAAGACTGTCTTGCACAATAGGACAACTACATTTGAACTAGGAACATCAAAGGAAGAGCTTGAACATTGCATTTCTGAATTTTGGGCTTTGAAGCTTAGTCTTGCTTCATGAAGTTTTGAAGTCTCTTGGCTCTTGTGGAAACATTGCTTCTTGGTTGTTTGAATTCAAGCTACACAAGTAAGTTCATTTTTACTCTCCTTCTCAATACTCTTAGGATTTCTAATAACTTGTGGTTATTAAGGCTAGATTATGAAATTGGTGCTTATTGTTATGTGTAGTGAATTTATGAGATAGTATTTGATTATGCGAAACTTGGTGTCATTTGAATGAAAGAATGATGTGTTGCTGGAAATTCTTGTGTTTTGGCATTGTTGAGAAAGTGTTGAAGTAGGAAAATAGCCTAAAATGTTGTGCAGAGTTTGGGCGCCCAACTTCTGTCACTTACCGCTAGCACCCAGAAAATAGGCGTCAGGCGCCCACTGCGTAAATTTATGAAATTCACCGCGGCTTCGTATACGTTGTCGATTGGTAAAGTTTTGTGCTTATTGTTTATTTTATAAATTTTGCATGAATGTTGTAAGGAACATGATGCATGAAACTCCAATGTTGTTGAAGTAATAGATGATTAATCTTGTGAGTTATGCACATGTTTGACTTCCTTTTATGATTACTCCAATATGATAATTTAATCAATATTTCCATGAATGGTCGCTATACTTGAATGAATGATTGTGATGAATGATTTAATCTTGTGAGTTATGCACATGGTTGACTTCCTTTTATGATTTAATCAATATCATGGATTGTGATAAATATGTGAATACATCTCCATTATTGATGAATGCTGATTGTGATGATGGCTAATATATGGTGTATGGCTATTTATCGAGAGGGAACAACCTAACAGGTAAATTAGATGAACTATCCATTGAGATAGGTGTATATATGTTGAGAGAAAGGTCTCAACGCGAGTGATAACAAGATCCTAAAAGACTAAACACTACAAGAAAAACTTGTTTTATCCACCAGCATTCGCGACGAACTCTTATCCGTCGCAATTTCCGACGGATTTCCGATGAAAAAGTCGTCGCAAATGCGCAGCAGAAGAGGCGCTAAAGTTCTCGCTCACTTTGCGGCGAACTTGTGTTTCGTCGCAAATTTCCGACGGGGATTGTCGTCGGAAAATGCTAAAAGTCCATCGCTAAGCATCAGAGTCTAATTAAAACAAACACCTTCTACTCGAACCCTTATTTCACCCCACTCAGAACATCACTCTCTCCCTCACGCAGTACTCACTCAGAACTCACTCTCTCATTTCACAACCGCGCCGTTCTCACTGTCTCCCTCACGCAGTACTCACTCTCTCCCTCCGTTCTCCTTCTCCTTCTTTCAACGCCTCAAGCCTCGCACCTCAAACCCCCAAATCCCTCATTCTCTCATTAACCGTAACCAGCGCCTGTTCTCTGTCACTCCTCTTCTCTCAGCGTAATTTCTTTTTCTCTTTACTTCTCAATTGTAATTTCGTTATCTGATTCTTCTTCTCAAAGTTCCCAAATCTTTGCACCCTAATTTGATGCCATGAGGAAGAAACCCTAATTTCAGTTCCCTTCACCTCCGCGCAGCTCCGTTCAACTCCGCAAACAAGTATTCGGTGCATCACCTGTCGTAACCAACTCTCCACCGTAAGTTTTTCGCCATCTTTCTCATTGTGTTCTCTATTCTTCTATTTTGTCTGGCTTTCTCCCTCTCATTTTTCCTTTTTCTCAATCTTTCTGTAGCTGTTAAGAATCTTGGGATCAAGAAACCCTAATTAGCTGTTAAAGTCGCATCAAGTCACTACAAGGTATATTTTACTCTTATTGCTTTTGATTCTTTCTATTCTTGAAATTACAGACTCTTAATATTTTGTTGGCTGGTGAAATAAGCTTATAGATTCTTGAATTTTTCAAAAAAAAATATGTTGTTGATGTTCTGCATGTTAACAATTTTTAAGTAGAGTGTGGCAAAATAAGAGAGAGAAAACAATTGCATGATGGTTTGACAGATAACTGATTAGTTGATTGAATCTGAAGTTAAAAAAGGTCAGGTGGGCTTATTGGAACTGAACTTTTTGGGGGTAAGACATTCAGTTTAATTTTGAAACTTCTCTGATCTTTCGGTTTTATTAAGTGCAGAGGATATTTAATTCTTGCATAATTGCTATTTGAGACTGCAGCTGTTTTCATTCTTTATCTTTATATAATTATACCCATGGCTTCAAATAGCCACATAATTTACTTTTTAGTTTCTTTCTTTCTTTATCATATGGAATTTTCCTTCATTTCATGCTTTAAAATTCCTCAAGAGTTATGGCATCTATATTCTATAGACAAGTCCTTCAGTTCATGCACACTGTTGGGTTATGTTATCCTCATAGTTTATGTTACCCTAATTTGTTAACTGTTGGTTGGTGCCTAGAGAAATGAACTACTTGTGGCATTTTTCTTGATAATAATTGTGTAACTGGTTGTCAGTGTGATTTTTTGATGCTTTCCTTTTTATTGTGTGTTTATGCATGTGTTTTTCTGATCAAAATGAAAGCAATAAACAGAAACACGGAACAAATTGAACTTTTTCTGCAATCTGGACGTTGTATTGGCAAAAGTTAAGATCGAAAGTTAAATTTTGTTATCAAGCTGTCTCTAATTACATTCTATCTGGCTAAGTCTGGATTTTTGACTAGATGAGAAATGAAGACCTGTCCTATTGATTTTGTGTTTTTTTATAATGTCTGTTTGCAGACATATAATGTGAAACTTATCTGATTTGGCTCCTGAGTGTCCAAATCCTCATGATAGCCGATATTACCCAGAAAGAATCCTAATATACGATCAACATCCTGGAGGGTCTGGAATTTCAGTACAGGTAGATAACATGAAAAGTCTAGCAATCCAATGATATTTTGTTTCCTTTCTCTTTATTTTTATTAACTGTTTTAAAGTGGCATTTAGAGATAAATGATTTATCTTTAGATTTAGTGCAAGAAAAGGTATTTTGGCATGTTTTTGAATATTATTGACCCACATAATAGACTGGTTGTTTTTGGTTTAACAATCTTCCGAGGTGTCGATAGATGGTAAGATTTCTTATTCATATATTTTTGATTGTTTGATAGGCTCAAACTATTTCACAAAACTTCTGTTGGCTGCTCTAGAAGTGCTCACATGTTGTCGCTGTTCGGTGGAAGTTGGTTGCCCTAATTGTGTTCAGGTCTGGATCAAACATTTTTTTGTTACAATTAATATAATCATTTTTATTCTGATGAAATGGGGGTGGTTTGTTTTTTGTTTATTTTGCTTTTGAGATTGTAAAGTTTGTCTTTTTATTATCTCAATTCAAATGGGTCTTCATTGCTTCTGCTTGGTGTTATTTTCATTCTTTGAATTTTGAAACGTTTTCTTCAGTTCTTCTGAAATGGGGTGTTTTTGTTTTCCACTCTTTTGCTTCTGAGATTGTAAAGTTGTCTTTTTATTATCTTAGTCCAAATGGGTCTTTATTGCTTTTGCTTCGTGTTGTTTTCATTTGGGTCATTCTTCCTTTCTTGATTTCTTTTTGAAGTTTTCAACTTTTCTTTCAATTTTCTGGAAATAGGGTGTTTTCGTTTTTCGCTGTTTTGCTTCCAAGATCATAAATTTAGTCTTTGTTTTCCTGAATTTAAATGGGTCTTGGAATACAAATTAGTATATTTAAAAATTGAAACAAGAATGATGTTGTAGCAATATCTGGATTGAATTATTTCAAATTTGATGTGAAACACCATCTTTCACAATGTCATAGCAATATAATGATGCTAAGTTGTTTTCATGTTATCTTTGCTCACATGATTGTTTCTATTGGGAGAAAAAATAAGTAATTTTTCATTAAAGCATGTGACATTAACTTTGTTTTTATTCTCTTTTCATCTAATCATCAATAACTTAGAGTCAAAGGATGAGAAGTCAGAATCCTTCAAGTATTCTATCTCAGTTGATTAGTCTTAGTTGTGTTGTTCAACTCCTTCATGCTCTCAATAAATTAGCTGCGTTACTAGCCCAAATGTCACACTTACAGGAAACCGGGGAACGCTTTCACATGGCTGGAAGGATCAGCACAATAAAGGATGTCCACCCAAAGAAAGAGCTGCAGAAGGTTGCTGTTAAAGGGATACCCTGTAATGGTGAGTGGTTTCTGACTTAATTTTATGTTCACCTGAATGTTGCGCCGCACAAGATGTTCAATTTTGCCAATCCTCGTCAAAATGCTTGATACTTTATTGCTTTTATTTGGATAACTTCCTGATAGATTTTGCAACAAAAATTCAATTAATTTTCTAAAAGTATTCACTCCCATACTATAGCATAATCAACACGAATGTGTTCATCATACTGACTCCATTAGGGAAAGCCACTCACACACCTGCAACATGGTGTGAGTTACTATTTGTTGTCAGTGTGGCCTGTATTGCTTGTAATTGCATTAATTTTTCCTCCTATGTCAATCACATCATCGATGTGGGTTGCTGAAAGATTTTGCAGCTTCAGAGTTTGTGCTGTCCAACTCTAACGATTGCCTCGATATAGAATTGATGGTTGTCTTTTATCTATTTAGTTGGTTGGTGTTTTTTCTATCACATGGATCTATTTATTTTAGTATGCATATTTCTATTTTGATTTGATGATTATATTTTACTATTATGCTTATATGAAGAGGCCCAAACATTTAGACCCAAGCATTTATATTTGTTCTCTAATTTTGTGTTTGTAGTTTCATATTTTATTGTAATTGTGGATTTCCCTCCTTAACCCTTTTATTTCTTTCAGTTTTCCAAGCAGTGATGGGAAAGATGTACAAGAAGAAACAAGCTGACAGACATGGACCTCCAAGAAAACATACTGATATGCAGGAGGAACCCTTTTATTGTAATTGTGGCCTTCCCTCCTTAACCTTTTTATTTCTTTTAGTTTTGTGGTTCTCATGCACGTATTGGTGTTTTAAGGGTTTCATTGTTTATTTGATCAAATCTGTATTAATTAAACTGATCGTATTGAGGTGCAATTTTTCTGAATATTGGCTAATTGTGATTCCTTTTTTTCCCTGTATATCATCAGGCTTTATGTTAGGGGTACAGTTCTTGGATACAAGAGGTACTAGTTTTTCTTCTGAATAGATTTGCAGATATATATATTTGTTTATGATTTCTGTTTCATTCTGTTGTATATAATGGATATTGATTCATGTAGCTGGACTTTATTGGTGCTGAAAATTTGGTATTTGTTGTTACAGGTCCAAGTCAAATCAATACCCAAACACCTCCCTTGTCCAGATTGAGGGAGTAAACCCCAAGGAAGAGGTCGCATGCTATGCTGGAAAGCGCATGGCATACATTTACAAAGCCAGGGTAAAAAAGAATGGAACTCATTATCGCTGCATTTGGGGCAAGGTTACTTGGCCTCACGGGAACAGTGGTATAGTCCGTGCTAAGTTCAAGTCAAATCTGCCACCAAAATCCATGGTAAGTTTTAGAACACATGCATGGTTATTAATTTTTTTCACTAACTTCTTTATGGTTTCTGATTTGCTGAGTGTTGATCCATTTGTAGGGAGCCAGGGTTAGAGTTTTTATGTATCCAAGCAATATATAAGGTACATTATTGGTTGTTGGCTCAATATTCTTCTTTGAAAACTTGTCACGTAAAGGTCCTTGTTCATGATTTATTCGTCTATTTGCGTTTTGAACTGTGGTCAAACCACTGACAATTAAAAATTAAAAACACATACAAAAATGTTTAAGTTTTTTAAGTAATGGTCTGTTATCCTTGGATCCTATTGTTATTGTGTTTGCACTATGCTTTTTTATTCTCAAACACTTGTACGAATCAAGGGAGAAAATGAAAGCATGCCTAAATAATATGGCCGACTGATTGATTTGTGTCCACCAATCTCATGCTATACAACTTTTGTCTATTAGGAGCATTGTAATCTATTCGTTTCTGATGTAGCTGCAGCCTTGATAATACATTTCCCATGCTCCATATATGATTTTCTAAATTTGCTAGCTGAAAGATAATTTTAAAAACATGGCTTGCGTCCTTTAGGATCAGTGAATCCTATTTGTTTCTGATTAGTTGCGGCCTCGATAATTCCCTGCCCACTCTCTTTATTTGATTTGCAAAATTTGCTTGATGAAATTTAATTTTGTACAAATGTGGCAATTTCTTCAGATTCTAATTTTGAGCCTTCTCCCTTATGCATGGAGATGTGCTCTAATGTATTTGGCTTACAGTTCCTTCCAGTTCTGCTTGAGTTTTCTCTTGTATTGTATATTTATACTTATTATATTTATTCTATCTATCCTATTTTGTGTTTTGAAGCTTTAAAATTAATCTTTTGAGCTCTTTCTGGCACAAGAAAGATGCACTCAGTTATTCGTTAGAAACTTGCAAAAATAGTTCTGCTTGTGTTATCCATGTATCCAGTTCTGCTCGAGTTATCTACTGGGTTGTCTATTTATTCTATCCATCCTATTTCATAATTCGAAGATTTAAAATTGATCTTTTGATCTCTTTTTGGAGAATGAAAACCGCACTTAGTTCTTCTTGGAAACTTACAAAAATAGTTTCCAGGATTTTATCTGTGCGAATAGAAAGTTAAAAACCCCTATGCTTGAGCCTTCTCCTTTATGCATGGAGATGTGCTCCAATGTATGTGGCTTACAGTTCCATCTAGTTTTGCTTGAGTTATGTAAAATTGATAAGTTGGTATTGTAATATATTCTTGATTATGATCTAACTAGGTAGAGGTGTCCCATTTTTCATCCTGGATACCCACAGAATTTGGCTAATTTTTTTTTCTGTTTCTACAAACATTTTTGTCCTGTAAGCTCATGGATCTGTTTTGCTGTTTTTTATGTGTAGTTGTTGAAGTCAATGCTAAGATGTTGTGTATGAGATGTTGTGAATTTCTTCAAAGGCTGATTGGAGGTTACTATGGAGCTGAGGTTAGAATATTTTGATTCAATTTTCATATTTGTAACTTTCTATTGGAGGAGTGGGGTATGTAATTGATAGTCTATTCTTCTAATGAGGTTGCTTTCTGGCCCTAATGTATTGTTGGGTGTTTTCTAATGTTTTCTTCTTTGACTGATGTGTATGTATCTAATCCACTTTGACTTAATACCTTAAGATCATTTTACAACCATGTTGTTGGCCCTTTAATGCTTCTACCTTAACCTCAATACCCAGACTGACTCACCCCCCTGCTGACTATTTTTTTTTGCATCTCTATTATACCTTAACCTCAAAATTCACAATACATCATCACTGAATTTATGTCCCAGAAGCTCATGGCGGATCCTACCTAAGACTGAAATTCCATGGACTTCTGTAACACACAGTAGCAAACGTAGAGGGTGTGGCAGGGTAAAAGTTGCTGCTAAGGAATCATTTTCAACTTGTTAAAATTTGTTAAATTTGAGAGTTTAAGTAAGCCCGATTGATAGACTTACCTAAGGGAAAAAATGAACACAGGGAATTCTTAGTAAAATACTAAAATGATAAATTAGGTGGGATTATTCACTTTTCTATATATAGTGGATGCTGAGTGATATATATATATATATATATATATATATATATATATATATATATATATATATAATGTTTACTGATTGTGAGTTTGATGCTTTTTATCAGCTGCCAGATGCCACACCAGAGCAGATCAAGAAGGCCTATCATAATTGTATGAAAGCTTGCCACCCGGATTTGAGTGGTAATGATCCTGAGACCACAAATTTCTGCACCTTCATCAATGAAGTCTATGAGGTGGGTTCTGTTTTGGATATTATATTTAAAAATTAAAATAACCTAAAAATTTGTAGCCAGAATTTAAAAATGTGCAACCCAGAAGTCCTCCCTTGCCCCCTACCCAAAATGTCATATGTTTTACTCCTCCATACCATGGAAGGTGTAACATTTAATGATGTTCACATATTTTCTTGTCTTTCAGCACATACAGTGGGATAACTTTTTTTACGCACCCATTTAGCTTCTGGACACATATTGTAATTTTGGCTTATTTTTCTTCAATAGTTTTTTTGTGATGACACTGAAATTGAGTGATATGCTGAATTTTCCGCCTTTGTTTTTTTTTCTTTCTGTTGCAGATTAATTTGCGACATACTATTGTTCAGACTTCTATTGCTACAAGAATATGATGTTTGTAACAATGATGTTCAGACTTCACAGGTTCAGTTCATGCTCCTTAGAGGATTCAATACAAGAGAAACAGTCAGCCTTCTTGTAAGCTCTTAATGGTTGGTTTTGCATTCTGTTGTACAAATTGGTATAACAATTTTGTTCTGTCTATGTAAATTTGGCATGGATGCCTTGATTCTTATCATTTGATTCCTAATAGAAAATGTGTCACGGACTTTTGAGATAGTTTTGGCTATGTAAAGTTACAATCAGTTACAAAAATAATTGATTTTGGTTACACTGTGTTAGATGTTTAGCTTGTGGCTTCAAGCCTACAACAAATATGCTGAATAAGATCGGTTTTGTATAATTTTCATTTTTTTTTATTTTTTTTTTTAAATTTCCGATGGATTTGCGACGGATTTGCGACGAAAATGTGTCAGAGATTGCGACGACTTTGCCACGGATATTTGCGACGGATTTCCGACGACTTTGCGACGGAGACATTTGCGACAAAAAAATCCGTCGGAAACGATTTGCGACGAGTGATTTTGCGACGAAATTTTGTCCATCGGAGAGAAAATAGAGAAGGCTGTGAGAAGGGTAATGGACGCTTGTGATGAAGCAGAGGAGATTAGACGCCGTGCGCGTCAACTTGGCGTCAAGGCTAGGGAAGCTTTTAGAGAGGGCGGGTCATCCGACCTTAATTTAACGGCGTTGATTCGTGATCATAAACTTCTCAGGGAGAGACATTGAGCCAATTGAAAGTGTGGTCTTTAGCATGTTTTAGACATCGCAAATAAAGATGAGTGTCATCAACTCTCTCTATTATACTCTCATACTAACACTCACTTTATATTTAGGCGAAATTCGTGTGGATCACACTATGTTGATGGATCTCATTTCTAAAGTACTGAAACTCACTACAACAGTAAAAGGCATCAGGGGCGCTTTTTTTAACCCATTAGGGGCGCTTTCGGGTGCCCCTAAATCTGGCGCTGCTGTTGCTAAACCTTCTACAGGAGCGCCCAACAAGCGCCTCTAATTATTAGGCAACAGGGGCGCTCGAAGCTAAAAGCGCCCCTGTTGGTCTTGGCGCGTTTGAGAATCAGGGGCGCTTGCAGCTAAAAGCGCCCCTGTTGGTCTTGGCGCGTTTGAGAATCAGGGGCGCTTGCAGCTAAAAGCGCCCCTGTTGGTCAGACCAACAGGGGCGCTTTTAGCTGCAAGCGCCCCTGATTCTCAAACGCGCCAAGACCAACAGGGGCGCTTTTAGCTGCAAGCGCCCCTGATTCTATGTTTTTTTTTTTAAATATTATTTTCTGTTTCTCGTATATCCAATATTTTGCATCAACCAACAACTGCCAATATCATAATCTGCATAAACCAGAAACAGAAATAGAACCAGAACCAATAACAATCAATATCAACTCAACAACCAAATAAATTTCAAATGAACTAACCAATTACAAATTAAATTCCATAAATCAACTAACCAATTTCAAATCAACCAACCAATATACCCATCTATTATATACATACATAAATCATTAACCAAATTCTAAATGCCAACATAGACAACAAAGTGACAAACATGATGACATACAATGAGAAACCAAAAACCAGCTAACCAAACTAATTACATGAATTTCGATTTTCATTAATCAATCTGGCAACATGATGACACCACTCTCCCTTGACCTCATCAAGTTGGTCACCAGAAAATGGAGCTCCAACCTCGTGTTCAGGAAAATACTACAAAAATAAAATAAAATAAAATAAACTTAGAATTAAGTGATTAAGTGCTAGATATGGAATTAAGTGGTCAAAAAACAAACTATACATACAAATTCTGGAATTTCTATTTGATTGTGAGTGATTATGTCCTTCATAAACTTCATAACGTAATACCCGCAATCATCATTGTTTGGTTGCCTGGGACACTAGAAATCAAAATAACAATTAATTATTAAAATGCGAGCAATATTTACATGGATAAGAATGATGATTATAAACTTACCGTTATTCCTATCCATTTTGTTTTCACATGCCCAACTCTAGCCCTGACCTCAGTCGATCCCCAATAAGTCATCAAACAACTGAAACATCATACATATAACTATATTAATTAATCGAAATACATACATAATTTAGATGATAAAACATGCGATGTATCTAAATACACACCTTTCAAACATTCCTTTCAACTTGACGTGGTTGCTATAATGACCATGACACGAATCCAAATAGAAAATTGTATTTCTTTTGGGATCAACTACCAACAATACCCAATGTATCCTACAAAAAAATTGAATAACCAAATAAATAACAGATATTTCAAAAACACGTTATATATATATATATATATATATATATATATATATATATATATATATATATATATATATATATATATATATAGAGAGAGAGAGAGAGAGAGAGAGAGAGATTAAATTTGTTACCCTAAGTTGATGGGTGCCAAAAATAAGCTATCACAGCTGCTTTCATGTGCCAAAGCCAAGCGTCTATTGACATAGGCTTTTACAGATTCATTATTTGCTTTAACTGCTTGCTTCACCTCTTTAACAACATCTTTTGACATGCCTTTTTCAATGCATACGTTGCGTAGAAAGGTATTTGCGGGGCACAAGAATATAAATCTTTGTGTTTGTTCCATGGGGATCATAATCTCATGGTACAAATACCTATAGTTAAGATGTATACAAATAAATTAACAAATAATAATAATAATAATAATAATAATAATAATAATAATAATAATACCTGATGTATATTGTAATAGAAGTTGCAGATGCCCACAAGTGATCATATACCTCCTTCAGTTCCACCTTTGAAAGGCAGATTTCGTTGCTATATCCCAAGATGTCTGGATCAAGCGATGCAATTATCAAATCTCCACCCATCATTGTTGAGGCATGAACCTTTAGATAGCCGATAAATTCCTTAGAAGGGGGGGGGGGGTTGGAATTGAATCTGTTTCCCTTTATCTACTTGTCGAGACACTGATTTCTTGCTAGCAATAGAAGGGGGGGGGGGGGTGTTGGGATTGAATCTCATTCCCGCTAGATTCTCGCCTAGACACATGTTTCTTGCAACCAATAGAAGGGGAGGGTTGGGATTTGTCAACATGCCCAGAAATCCGAGATCTTGCTTTCTTTACCTATATTAGAAATATAATTAGTTATTAATATATGACAATAAGCGAATGAATTATTAACAAATATATTAATTGCTCCATACATTGATAAGATTTGTTGGCCATGCCACAAGGGTGCCAAGTGCATCATTCACAGTGACCAAAGTCACACAATCAGTGTCAATTGGTACCGGCAATAATGCTTCATCCACAACAACAAATTCAACTCTGACTCTTGCGTGATTTGGAGGAATGGGTTGATTGTGCAAGGTGGAGTCCTCATTGTTACAAACAAAGCCCTTTGCGACCAATGTAAGCGGGTTTGATGTATATAATTCACAGTTGTTATTGTTACCCTAAATTAAATGATAACCAAATATTAATACCTATAAGTTAATGTAAATGATAACCAAATTAAAAGACCAACGATAATTACCTCATTGGACGCAATATTGCAACTATCCCTGAAGCTATTTGGGTTAGGAGATGGTACATCATCAGTCCTTGGACAAACTTTTTCTTTTAATTCATTAAGTTCTTTGTGCAGCATCAATACCATGGCCTCCAACTGCCTTTGTCTACTTTCTTTTCCCATATCTTTTTTTTGCCTCTTTGAACCCCAAAAAGTGGTTGGAGAAATCCCAAATACCAAACCCCGTAGACGTCCTGAATACTCTTCAGTTGCCAATGCACGACCAAGGATGTCATTCGGACCATCACAATCAGTAATCTCTCCTTGTGATACTGATTGTGATATGGATTCCTGATTCACAAAAATTATTAGACATTATTAATAGTAAGTTCATAAGTAATGACTCATCTTTGTTAAGTTCATAAGTATATAAGTACAACAAATTTAATAAACATTATAAGTAATATAATTTTATCATACTTACAATTCTTTGAAACACCTCTCTCGTTTTTGGGTCATCAACGACACCATCTTTGTTATGTCGGGCTTCTAACCACAAAACATGTCGGTCAATAGATTCCTGAGTAGGATCTTTTCCGGTCTCCCGCAGCTATTAAAATTTACCATTTATTAGTAAATAAATCAAAAGATTAATTTAGTAAACGAAAGATAAAATAAAAGATAATGTGCCTACCAATTGTTCTTCAATCTCGTGATAACCCTTAACACCAGCTCTATAAGGGTATTCAGGACTTTCCGCTCTCTGGCGATTTTCAATGCTTAATCTCAATAAAGACACATATTTTTACATTAATACTTTATAATTGTCAAATATAGGTATATGTATGATAAGTAATTGTACAAACCTGGAATTCCTCATCTTCACGTGATGATATAAATGCACTCCAATCCTCTAATGGAATAATCCCATCAAACCGTGGTGGAGGATGGTTTCTGATGTTCCCCTCTTTATCTTTCACCCACTTTGTTAGAGTTGATCTGAATCTTCTATGCGCCTTTCCAGCTTTCATAAGACAATAGTCTTTTCGAGAGTCATCCACATCAAAGTATTTCTGCTTACATTCAACAAAATGATTATAAATATGCTTACATATTTAATTATAAAATAACTGTATAGTCAAAATAAGACCCATACCTCTATCAAGTGCCATAGCTCCTCTTTAGATTTCTCTAAAGAGGCATCATTTTTATTATTCCAACTTATGATTGTTATTGGTATATCCTGCCTTGCTCTCGCACCAATGAAGCTTTGCAACTCTCTACCATTCTCACCAATCGGTTGGTGTTTAGCATTCCATTTGACCTGCATTATTAATTGGGTAAATTAGATAATAAACAGGTAAAAGTATGTAACAAAGTTAGTTATTTAGTAAGTATCTTACTGAAAGTTTAGGAAGCCCTTTGTTCCCCCGATTGATGATATTTTTCTTAACTGTCATTCCACGGTGATTGAACTTTTTTTGTGCGTTATCATGACTCTCATGACCACTGTCATGTGCACTATCATCACTGTGGGAAGTCATCTCACCTGTAACAAAATATAATCATTGTTATATGAAAAATGAATAAAAAAGAAACACGCGTGATAAAGTAAGTTAATTTTTACAATATGAAAAATGAATAAAAAAGAAACACAGATGATAAGTAAGTTAATTTTTACAATATGAAAAATGAATAAAAAAGAAACACGCATGATATATTACCTTTTCCTTTTCCTCGATCTAATGTTACTAGCTACTTGTTTATTTGTATGATATTTTGCTTTTCGCTTCTTGGTACTTTGTTTTTGACGAAACATAATCCCATCGTTATGATCCGTTCTAACATACAAAATATCATCTTTAGAAGTACTTTCCCCTATTATTGGTAGTGATGTCCCAAAGAAAGGGTCATCCTCAATGTCAACATCTTCGTGCGCTTGATCACCAATGTTATTCACCAATAATTTTTTGTTTGTCAATAAAACAATGCACCAATTGATATCAACTGGATCAGTGACATAAAACACCTGTTGGGCTTGCGAGGCTAAAATAAAAGGTTCATCTTTATATCCTAACTTATTGAAATTCACCCGCATGAAACCCGAGTCATCCATCTGTACACCATTATTATTGTCAACCCAATTACATTGGAACACAGGCTCACAAAACATATTGTAATCCAACTCCCATATGTGTTCAATGACACCGAAGTATGACATATTCGCGTAAATGGGATTTCTGTCTTTGGCACCTGATGTATGCATAGATTCAGCTACAAGAGTCACCCCACTATTTTGCATTTTACTCTGATCATCGTGGGATTTTGTATAGAACGTGTACCCGTTTTGTAGATAACTAGTGTAAGAGAATACATGTATATTTGGACCTTTTGCTAACCATCTCAATCTTTCGGAAATCGAGGTAGGATTTGAAACAAACTCAATATCAATTTGATCTTTTAGCCATAGTATGAAACTCCGATTGTGTTCTTTTTTTAACCAGACTTGATTCTTAGATGGGTGATCACTCTTAAGAATCTCCATGTGTTTGGCAACATATGAATCAACCTGACTATCATTGTGCAGAACATATAAGTGTGCTTGCTCTAGTTCTTTCCTGGATACCCTCACTAATTTCCTTCCTGTCATCCCTTTACAAACGCTTCTTGTTTGACGCACCCTTGGCAGCCCAATAGAATATTCAACACTAGATAGATAGTCGGTGGAGAACTCAATAGCTTCTTCAACTATGTAGCGCTCAGCAATGCAACCCTCAGGTCGTGATCGGTTTTTAACATATCCTTTTAATATCTTCATGTATCTCTCAAATGGGTACATCCATCTCATGTAACATGGGCCACACAATTGTGTCTCTCTAACCAGATGAACTATTAAATGAATCATTATGTCAAAGAATGAAGGCGGAAAAAACATCTCAAGCTCACATAAAGTCACAGTAATTGATCTTTGTAGAGCTGGCAACTTTCCAGGGTCAATCACTCTACTACAAATCGCCTTAAAGAAAAAACAAAGTTTAGTTATGGCCTGACGCACTTTGTTGGGCATAATGGATCGTATACCAATGGGTAGCAAATTCTCCATGAGAACATGACAATCATGAGACTTTAGAGACTTTAACTTGAGGTCTTTCATCGATACAAGGTTGGTAACATTTGAAGAGTACCCCTCTGGAACTTTAACTCCATGAAGAAACTTACAAAAGATGGTTTTCTCCTTTCTAGATAGAGTATGAGCTGCCGGAGGTAGATATGTACGTGTACCCTTCTTTATCGGACCCAATTCGGGTCTCAACCCCATACTAACCAAATCCAATCTTG
Source organism: Astragalus membranaceus (assembly GCA_039519185.1). Lineage (NCBI taxonomy): Eukaryota > Viridiplantae > Streptophyta > Magnoliopsida > Fabales > Fabaceae > Astragalus > Astragalus membranaceus. Next base: position 11,890,505 of record CM076853.1, read on the forward strand.
TGTTGATGGTATCTTTAGTCTTCCCTGGCATATTGAGTAAGGTACCAATGACACTTTCGAATACATTTTTTTCAACATGCATCACATCAATGAAATGTCTTACGTGTAATGATTTCCAGTAGGGCAACTCAAAGAAAATCGACTTTTTCTTCCACCCTCGTTTGGCAAGCTCTCCTGCAAAAGGCTTCCCAAACTTAATGTTCAAATCTTTCACCTTTTCAAATAGTTGTTCACCGGTCAAAGGCGGGGGAGCTTTACGAGTTTCTGAATTCCCATTGAATGCCTTTCTCCTCACCCGATATTGATGAGTTGGAGGCAAAAATCTCCGATGGCCAAGATATATATTCTTCTTACCATGTTCCAACCACATCCAATCTGTATTATCTTCACATATAGGACATGCACACTGACCTTTGTTACTGTACCCAGATAGATTACCGTACGCTGGAAAGTCATTAATGGTGCCAAAAATCATAGCCTTCAGAATGAAACTTTCTTCTCTGAACCCATCATACACCTCTACCCCAATCTCCCACATTTGCTTCAAGTCTTCTATTAAAGGAGCCAAGTATACGTCAATATCATTTCCTGGTTGTTTGGGGCCAGAAATTAACAAAGACAACATCATATACTTTCGTTTCATGCAAAGCCATGGAGGTAAGTTATAGATCGCCAAAATCACAGGCCATGTACTATGGGAGCTACTCTGGATACCGTGCGGGTTAAATCCATCGGCAGACAATGCAAGGCGTAGGTTTCTTGGGTCATGCCCAAAATCAGGATAATCAATATCAAGCTTTTTCCACTGCGGAGAATCCGCCGGGTGTCGTAGCATGCCATCTTTAATCCTTTCATCATCATGCCAAGTCAACAGTTTTGCATCTTCCGAACTATGGTACATACGCCTAAATCGAGGAATTATGGGAAAATACCACAATACCTTTTCTGGAGCAGAGTCTTTCTTCTTATACCGCGGTGCATTACATTTAGGGCACGACTTTAACAATGCATGTTCATTCCGAAATAAAATGCAATCATTCGGACAAGCATGTATCTTCTCAAAGTTCAAACCAATGGTGCCTAACATTTGTTTTGCATCATACGTCCGAGAAGGGAGAACATTGTCTTCCGGCAACATATCTTTCAATAGCGCGAGTAATTCCGTAAAGCTCTTATCCGTCCATCCGTGGCAAGTTTTCAAGTTAAACAGCTTTATCACAGCCGATAACTTTGTGAATTCAGTACAGCCCGCATACAACGGTGTCTCCGCATCGGTTATCAACTTCTCAAACATTTGAGGAGAATCATTAAGATCGTCTTCAACCGCCTTTGCCATCTCTTCAAATTGGTCGCCATCAAATGTTTCAGGATAATCAACCGGATCACATCTCTGAGTACTATTATCCATATTTGAAGGTTCACCTCTTTTCTCACCGTGCATTGTCCAACAAATATAACTTTGATCGATTCCATTGGCCTTTAAATGTCTTCCCAACTCAACCGCAGTAACTCGATTGGCGTAACAACATCTTAAACAAGGACACTTGAACTTACTAGAAGTTCCTAAACGTCGAACAGCAAAGTTCACAAAATATTCCACTCCATCGGCATATTCTTTCGACAGACGATTGGCAGACATCCACTTTCTATCCATATTAGACCGAAATTTAATATAAATTCCTGATAAGAGAACTTAAATATGTTATAGGTGAAAAACAGACAGAGTACATTGTTTAAAAGTTTTTCAATTCATATCCAAAAAAAACAAACAAACTTTCTTTTTTAAAAGTTTTTCAATTCCTCTCCCTATTTTCCCAAGCTATATTTCCTATTCTATTCTTATTCTTATTCTTGGTCCTTTGGTAAAGCCAAAGGAACCAAATTTTAGTCTTCTATTAGCAATACAAAAAATCAAGCAAATTCAAAATGATTGAACATTATCGATAACATCCCCAACAACAGTTTTATTCCAAATATGTACAAAAATATCAAAAACAAGAGAACAACAAAAGTACCTGAAAAGGGGGAAGCAACAACAAACCAGAGAGATGAAACGAACGTGAACCAGAGAGCTAAGAGAGATGAACCAGAGAGAGCGCACGAGAGAGATCAACGAGAGCCTGTTCCAATAAATAAATTAGCTAAGACTTTTCTCATTCATTTGGTTATTTTTACAAGTGTCTCCAAGAGACTATATGCAAATAAGATAAAAGGCTTAAGGACTAAAAAGTGAACTGAACAACAACTAAAAATAAAGATCCAACTTATTAAAATTCTACACATTTTTTGACAAACCAAAAAAAAATTAATCATTCAAAATACTCTATCATTATCTATAAAAAAAATTAATCATTCAAACAAATTCTACATCTAAATTCAACTTTCATTATTCCATATTCCATTATTACCCTATTCCATATGCTTCAACTTGGTCACCATGACCCCTATTCCATATGCTTCAACTTGGTCACCATGCCTCAACTGAGAGTGAGAGGGACGGTGTATGTAGCACGTTCTCGATGGCCCCAATCAAGATTTCATCATACTCAGTGCACATTCTTATTTACGATAAGACATTATCCTAATTTTACCAAATATCCTCCTGTTACGTACCCATATCAAATTTGGTCTTAACTCTCAATAATGAGATTCAGAACATTTTAATGGGTTTGAACTTTGAATTCATTCGCAGATGCAAATGAGAGTGCCACAAATTTTGGAAATCAAAGTAAGAAGAAAAGAGAAAGGAAAAGGATCAAATGCAGTTATAACCTTATGCCTGGGAGGTGGTGGTGGCCACGGGTGGTTTCTCGCCGCCGCGTCTGAAAACTGGGAGAGGGCCGTGAACTGGGAGAGGGATGAGAAGAGATGATATTAGTCTGAGGTATATTTATCCAAGGGATAATAAACATGCAAACACAAAGTTCACAATCAGATGCTGAAATATGGCCATCAATTTCAACGATAATATCACAAATTCACAATAAGATGCTGCAAGCCTGCAACTGCCTCAAATTCAGCACTTTCAGCGCTCATTCGAACACCGCACTTGGACTTGGTGTTGAAAACAAAAACAAAATTCAAATTTTCCAACCACAAAGTGAATTCATCCACTGAATATGAGGAAAGGGAACTGTAAACACTCAATCAATCACTCAGATTTACTACCTCAATAAATATAGCACACAATTGTAAGCCCTAATTTGAATAAATTATCATCCAAAATTGTTTTAACAAAAGATACAGTAAGCTTCTCAAAGAAATCGATAAAAGGAAAAGAAAACTATAACTCACAATGTTTTCACTCATAAGAACTGAAAAAAATGTCGATAAGGAACGATATGAACGAATGAGTATCATCAATCTCTTAAGCCTTAGAATTACAAACTTCGAAGTTTAAAATAAAGAAAAAGAGAATTAAGAAATTGAAGCTCACCCAATCGTCCAAGCCTATAGCCGCGTATGAGAACTGAGAGAGGCGTGCGCTGTTTGCCAAAGGGGATGAGGTTCGAAGGGCTGCGCACGGCCACCGCCGCGTCTGAGAGCTGGCCGGAGGGTGAGAGATTGAGGGGGAAAGAGAGGTACTATTTACCGAGAGGGAGGGGAAAAGTTAGGGTACTGAGAGTGAGAGGGAAAGGAAACAGAGGGAGTAGCGAGAGGGAGGGGGAAAGTTAAAAAAAAACTAGGGAATTGGGGGCGCTCGTGGAAAGCGCCCCTGTTGGTGGATCCGGTTTGAGCATCAGGGGCGCTTTTAAAAAGCGCCCCTAAAGGCCCTGCGGGTTTTGAGCATCAGGGGCGCTTTTTAAAAAGCGCCCCTGATGCTCAAAACACGCAGGGCCTTTAGGGGCGCTTTTTAAAAAGCGCCCCTGATGCTCAAAACACACAGGGCCTTTAGGGGCGCTTTTTAAAAAGCGCCCCTAAAGGCCTTGTGTGTTTTGAGCTTCACGGGCGCTTTTTAAAAAGCGCCCCTAAAGGGTGCGCCCTCTTTCTACAGTTTTGTTGTAGTGACTCACGAGAATTTTTTACCAATCATAGAGTGAATGTTGGAGAAATAGTGTTGTTAACACTCAACCAAAATTAAATGTCAGCATTGTCTTTGTGTTTGTGTTTTATTAATTAGTGTATCTGGATTCTGGATATAGAGACACTTGCGGGCCCTTCTTATATGCAGAGCTCGATTAAGTTGTTGGTAGCAAAAATGAAATTATAGGAGCTAGCATGTTGGTGTCATAAATGATATACTTGAGCAAAAATAAAGACTCAAGTTGTTGTAATAACTCTTGATATATTTGAATAAAGACTCAAGTTGTTGGTGTCATAAATGATATAACCAGAGAAAATCATAGCACCATTTCAACCAGAGCTAGCATGTGTAGTTGGCCCACAACAATGAGTGTTAACGTGTATGTGTGCACAAATGGTACTGCAAATGTGACCACAATTTAAAACTTTGAGATTAACACAATATCATCCTGCATAAATATTCACACCCAACCTCCCAGTCATATTTGAAGATGAGAGATAAGCTAGGGGTGACCAGATATCATAATAAATGATGAAAATTGAAAAGAGAGTAAAATGAAACATATTTGTTGGGAGAGGTCTTAAATGGATCTCCAATATCTTCGAATGATTAATCTATACAACCGCTCTGGAGAATACTTTAGTTTACCCAAATAATAAAAAGGCCGATGAACAAGAGTGGGCAAACGTATCTAAAGTACTTGCCCAGTTTCACAGTAGTGTGGTAGAGGATGGTGTAAAAGGCAGTAGTGATTTTAGGGGCTGTTTGCTTATTTTAATTACTCTTTTTCTGTGGCCTTTAGGGGGTGTTCCTCATTTTAATTTCGTCTCTTTAATTAAAAATGTTTGTTTCACTTCAATTTTTTTTGTACAAATTTCACTTCAAATTTTAGATGTCAGTAGAAAATTTAATTTAATTCCTTCTTCGTCATTACAAATAGAAACAAGATATTAGTTGTACATGTTCGCATGTTGAACATTAAGGAATACCAAAATCAAATCAGTTGTTTTGTTTCCTCAAGGTGTGCGGTTGCTAGTTCAAATTGTGGTCCGTTTAAGTCTTTATTACTTCATTCGGTCGGTAGTCCATACTTCAATGGTAGGCTTACCTCTTGAGCTTATTTACTTGATTAATGATTGTTTTCATTTTGAATGCAATTCACTACAAAAAAATGCAGGATAAACGACAGATTTTAGCGAGGGAAACCAAATCCGTCGCTAAGTTTAATGGGGCGAGGGATTTAGCGACAAATAGTTCCGTCGCTAAATTGGCGCTTTGTTTCAAAAAAACAAAATCAAATCCGTCGCTACTTAACCATACTGTCGCTAATGCTGACGTGATCGTTGGCAGTTTTTGGGACTCGTGAAAGAACCAAATTCGTCGCTAAATGGGAATTCCGTCGCTAAACCCTTGGAAATTGTGCAATTATTTGACCCGTCGCTAATTTGAATTTCCCTCGTAAATAATCCGTCGCTAACCACTTGGAGATTGTGCCATTAATTGATCCGTCGCTAATGGACGGTTCCCTCGCAACAAATCCGTCGCTAAGCGTTATTTTTTTCCACTATCCGAAAACCCACCTTACTTCTCTCTTCTCTCACCATTCTCTCAAACACACCTCACTCACTCTCTTCTCTCTTCTCTCTCCCACCGCGCCACCACCACCCATCCCCTTCCCTTCGTCGCAAGAGAGCCCTATTCTGGTACGTTTTTGTTTTCCTTTTTATTTTCTTTTTTTATTTGGTATTTTCGTTTTTATCTTCGTTTTTTGATTTCGTTTACGTTTTTGTGAAATTATTGTGAAATTTTCGCATTCTAGTGTTCGTGATGTCTCTTCTGGTTATTAGATTATGGTGCATTACATTGAATGCTTAAAATCTTGTATTTTAGTTTTTGTATAATTTATGCATTTAGAATACATGTTTAGTGCTTCATAGTTCTGTTCTTATGTTTAGTATTTAAGTATTTGGGAATAAACAGCATACCTCTAGTATCAATGCTGTTCTATTATATATTGTTCTTGTGTTTATTTGATTGTTCTTAGTTTTGAAGATGATTGTACATGAACTGTTAATTAATTTGGTAGTAACCGGATTTTGATTTTGATTTGTGACTTGGCAGCTGAGTAATTCTGATTTGGTGGAGCTGTTTTTTCTGATTTTCGAGCTGCAAATTTGGTGGAAAATCATGTATTTTATAAGCCAAACTTTTAATTATTAGGAATAGGAGTTGAATAGTTGTTGCTTGTCATGGTTTTTTGTTGTTTCTTGGTCTCTGTTCTTCAAAATTAATGGGAAAAACATTGAATTTCATATTCTTAAGTCTAGTTTTTGCATGAATTTCATATTGTTAAGCTTGAATAAATTCTTAATAACTGTTAGTTTTCAAAATGGGAAATGTATATTATTTGGGGGTAAATTAGTTTTCAAAATTGTTTTCAAAATTATTTATTAATATATATCATTATATATTTTTCTTGCGTTTCATTTTTCATAGATATGCATCCAGGAGGTTCTTACCTGCCAAGAGATGTTAGGGGGAAGAACATAGGTGAACCTAGAAGGCGGCGTCGAGTTTGTGAGGTTGTACTTAATGCAGGGGATAAATTTTTGGGGTTGCCCCAGACCACCACTACTGCTGGAGAAGCTGGGACTTCACGTTCTGCTGCAGCTGCTCCACCTACTGGTCATTCTCCGTTCGGCCGCAATTGGTATCCTATAAACCCATCTGGCACACCAGCATCCTATGGGTATTTTCCACCTCTACAACATCCTATGGCCACACCGGGAGGGTATATAGGCCCACCTCTGCAGCATCCTATAGGCACACCAGTCAGGTTATCTATGCCTACACCCGAGGTACATACTGATCAGTCCCTACAGAATGATCATTTTGACCCCCATGGTCGTACTGATTCAGAGCCAGTATCATCCGGGTCGGAGAATGAGCAGGTGGTTGTCGACCTTGATGGTCGACGTCGCAAAGTCATATATCCCTTTGGCAATGCGTAAGTATTGTTTGACTTTTTTTTAATTTAAATTAATTGTTTGACGTGTATATATGTTTGTTAATTATGCAAAGACTTAATTATGCAGGTTTGTTAGATCGAAGACTGCTTCATCAGGGATCACTCATGTCATTAAGAAACTCTATTTTGAAGAGTACAATGAAAAGGTGACAAAAATCGATAAGAGGAAAAAGAAAGATTTTGTGGACTTGTTTAGGGTAAGTATCAATTATGTCATTACCTATATTGATAATTTTAATATATTGTTTAATGTTTAATATAATTACTAATACATATTTTGATTATGTTTAATACAGACCAAAGTGACTTTGAGACCGGAAGATGATGAATTGGTGCAGAAAGTTTTTTGGTCTAGATTGGCAAAACAATTGGCGGACTTGCTCTACAAATTACGCTGTAAAAATGAAAGGTCGAGGTATATCCCTCAAGAAGTCTGGGATCAATACCAGGAAGTTTGGAGAAGTGAGAAATTCAAAAGAAATGCTGAAAAAGCGAAGGAAAACTGGAATTCAGAAAACGGTGGCTCGCTTCACACTTGTGGCTCCGTCAACCAAGCTCAGCATGCTATGAGATTGATAGGTTATTTTAAAAATATTTGTACTATTTTAGTTTAGTTAGGGCGATTAGTTACCAATATTTGAGAATTTGTTTCATTTTTACAGAGTGGGAAGGTCGGACGCCCTCTTACTGTTGCTGAGCTGCATAGGGCCACACATGTCAGGAAGGATACCCAGACATATGTTGATGAGCGCTCGAGGACCACTCAGGTAAATATACAACTTGATTTGTATTATATAATGTTTTCTTAAAATGGAGCGCTTATTATGCTATGTTTTGTGGTTATGCAAAACAAGAGAAACATGCTGAGACGATGTTTGCGCCGACTCAGGGGAGCTGGAAACCTGAGTCACTTGGTCCACTGACTCTTGAGATCATGGCTTTGGCAAACCGCAATTGGGAGAAGTTGGTAGGGGGATGTATAAGAAACATATGTATGGTACGGGGCCCTTGACTCCAAATTTGAGATTTGTGGATGATCAGTTTGACACCAGCAGACCCTCCTCTAGTAGTCGACCTCCTCATCCTTCAGCTGAGACAGAGCAGCTCAGGCAGCATATAGAGGAGAGATGCATGCTCAACACCAGCACGAGCAGCAGAAGCAGAGTCAGACTATGAAAGATATGCAGACAGACTTCTATAGGTTTGCACGTCAGCAAGAGAAGGTGTTAAAGTACTATAAGAGCATGAAGCCAGATGCGTCTGAGTCTGAGGAGTCCAAGTCTGATGATGGCCCGTATTAGTATTATGTTGTTATTTGCTAGTTTGGAATATTATGTTATTACTGTTTTGGACATGTTTAGGATTTAGATTGTTATTGTTGGTTTGAAGTTGTTTAGGATTTCGATATTTCGTATTGTTGCTTAGTTTGGATGTTAATTCGGATATTTGGTACTAGTTTGGATGAATTTTATTTGAGTATTCTCTAAATTGTGCTGCATTTGATATATAGTTATTAAAAAAAAGCAGGTTTTCAAATTTGGACACGTGGCATAAAATAAAGCAGGGGCCTTCAGAATTTAGCGATAGATTTGCCTTCACTAAAATATGTCGCTAATATTTAGACATGTGTCCTTCAGAATTAGCGATGGATTTGCCCTCACTAAATTCCCTCGCTAATTAGCGACGGATTTGCTCTCACTAATTTTCCGTCGCTAAAATAAAGTTTCCGTAGATAAATATTAGCGAGACCTTTTTTAGCGACGGAATTTTTCCGTCACTAATTCCCTCGCTAAGCCACTTTAGCGACGAATTTTTAAGGTTTAGCGACAGAAATTTCCATCGCCTATCCTGCTTTTTTTTTGTAGTGATTGCCGATTACATGAACTTGTTACTAAATATATAAACCTTTCATTGCTACATAAAATTTTTAAAATTGTGTGTAAATAATTCTTATTGTCTGAAATTCTTGTAATTGGACTTTATAAGAAACCATGAGTTGTATGAGTGACATTTATGTAATCCTTTCAAATTACTTTCGTATTCTTTTGTGAATTGTAGGATTTAGAAGTAGGTGTTCTTGCAGTATCTCTATCACCACATATGATTGTAGTTTTGCAAGAAATACTATAGGTTGAGTAAGAAGAAAGAAAAAACCTTTAGAACCATTTTTAATATTCTGACTGAAATCAGTTTCGAGAGATTGTATGCATTCATTTTCTTTCTTTCTCTTCTTTATTTTAAATGCTTAACTTGTCCTTATGCCTGGACTTTAATTCATCCGGTTGTAGGTGTGCGTAATGCTTGGTTGAGTATGATACTATGATGTGTGTTTTACTGTTTAGTGATTTGCTGTTTATTACAAGTACTCTTAGCATGTCTGGTAAATTTTTGGTGGCCTATAGTGTTTACTCCTAAAGTTTGCTACAAGTTTATGAGTTTTTTCTGGATTAAATATGGGATCCATAATCTATCATTCTGTTTCAACTCCATTTCTAGTCAAATCTGTCTGACATAAATTTGTTTCTCGACTCCAGGAGTATATTCCCAAATTCTTCCCAACCTTTACAATTAGAATCAGAGAAACGAATGTTCTGACTTCTCATTCTCAACTGTATCCGGTGTAAACTCTTAGATCGTGTTTTGATCCCGTTTCAAACCAAAGCCCATTTTATTGGTCAAGGCCTTAAGGAGAATATTTATTCTCGAGTAGAATAATAGGTAAGATTTGACAAATTTTTGAGGACAAATTTTTGTCAAGTTGGGGGTGTAATGTAATACCCCAAAGTAAATAAAGTTTACTTTGTATAGTGTTAATGCTTTATAATTATTAATTATTTGTCTACTTTCTATTTGAATTTAATTGATGATTTAATTGCACAATTGTTTGTGTGTTTGAATCATAAATAGATGCATATAAACATGTTACAAAGGGTGGTATAGTAAAAATGTGGTGTTGTAATTCAAGCCCAACACAAAACTAAGTCCAACCCACTTCCCCTTTAACTCATAGGCAGCTGAAACAAAATATTAGTTCTATTCACTTAAAATAAATCAATGGTCATAGTGAACTGTAAGACATAGATGGAGACCTACTTTTTTCTCTGCTAGGGTTTGGTACCATAAAGGTTTTTGGTCTAGTCTTTACCCATTGGGTTGCTAGTGTTTCTCTTTTTTATTTTTTTTTTGGGCTCTCTCGGGTGTCTACTGGTTTTGTAGTGCTGTCTAGTTATTATGGGATAGCCTTAAATATCTCTTAAGTTTATTTTATGGATAATGTTTTTGTTTAGTGGTTAATAGATGAAGATATTTATGAAAGAAGTACTTCATCTATCATTTATGGAGATTGTAAGGTTCATTAGTTAATCTTCATCAGCTACAACTATAATTTTCATCTGTTTCATTTCTTGCAGTGGTTTTTTCATATCAGCTTTCATTTCAGAATCTCATCTTCTTACTTACCTTTCAGTTAGTTTGTTTAGTTTACAATAGAAAGAGCAAAAGAGCAAAAAAGAGCAAAAGAGCAAAAAGAGCAAAAGAGCAAAAAATAAAGTAAAAGAGCTAAAGAGCATTATTGTAAACTATTTCTGTTTGGTCTAAGGTCTCCTCTGTATCTGAGTTCTTCAGTTACAGAAGTTTTTGTTTTCTGTTTCTTCAGTTTTTTGTTTTAGGAGTCTTCATTATCATCATTTTTGGAGAGTTTCGGTGTCTGTGAGTTCCCAGCTTTACAATGAATGATAGATCATATATTGGTGTCATTCCTGAGGATGAAAGAGAGATTGTAGTGGAGAAACTGATCCCTGCAACAAAAAACAACATAGAGTATGCTTTAAGAGCAGTGGTGGGAAAGTTGATATCAAATAAGATCCAGAATAAGAAAGCTATTAGAAACATTATGTTCAAAACATGGGATCAATATAAAGGACTATACATATCGGATATGGGGGATAATAAGTATCTTTTTACTTTTCCTTCAGTTCAAAATGCAGAGGAGGTGCTTCATAGAGCTCATTGGTTTGCTATGAACCATTTTCTAAGTTTGCAGAGGTGGGAGGAAGGTCAGGCCTTTGATAATATTAATTTTGATCATGTTCTTTTTTGGGTTCAAATACATGGTCTGCCTTGGCAGGATGTAAACCCTGAAAATGCCAGAATTCTGTTGAGCAAAGTTGGGAGGGTTGTTGAGATTGATGATCCTTTCAAGCTAGGAGGTGGTATAGCTACACATTTTATAAGGGCCAGAGTTGCAATCAATAACAGCAAACCTATATGGTCAGGCTGTTGGATTCAGAAAGAAGTTGGAAATAAGATTTGGGTTCACTTCAAATATGAAAGATTACAAGGGCTGTGTTATAAATGTGGAGAATTTGGTCATGAGTACAGACAATGTAGAAAACCACAAGTTATGGCTGCCTATAATAAATCCTTACCAAAGTTTGGCCCTTTTCTTTCAACATTTAAACCTAAGGTATTTCATGATGCAGCTAACAATGATTCACAGGAGCATGGTAAGAGAGATGAGAATGAGCAGAGTAATACAAATTATGAAACTGGTGCTAGTAGTAATACTAATCCAGTTGGGGGAGAGGGGGATTTGAATATGAATATGAATAATATGGCTGATAGTGAGCCATCTACTTCCTTTGTTCCAGCTAACCAGTTGCAAATTCATAAACTTGATTGCAAAGACTATGTATTACCTTAGTTTGATGGTAACCCTCCCTACTTTGTTCAATTTCCACATGAAGCCGTTACTCTAACTGTAGACTCTGATACAGTTATTCCGATGAGAGTTGAGGAGGCTTTGAGTAATAATTTTGCTTATGGCTTGAACCTGAAAAGAGATAGAGAAAACCAGCAATTATGCATCACAAATGAAGAAGGGGAAAGCAGTAATAACAGTGGCAATAAAAAGGCTAGAATTATTGCTGTGATTGATGGTTTTATTTATGCAGAATCTGATACTATGACTGAGGAGGCGGGTCTTTCCATGCCCCCAATTTTCAAATGACTACAATAAGTTGGAATTGTCGTGGATTGGCGGCATCCACGACTAGCAGGGAGCTTCAGGAGCTTATCAAGATTCATAAGCCGTCTATTTTGTTCTTAATGGAAACTAGGGCACAAGTACTAAGAGTTGAAAGGGTTAGGAGGAAGCTGAAGTTTAATAAGGTATTCTGTGTTCCTGCTGAAGGTACATCTGGTGGGTTGGGTCTTTTTTGGAATAATGATTATGAAGTTCAGATCTTAGAGTCTACAATCAATTATATTCATACAGCTTTGAAGGAGAAAAAAACTGGAAATCTGCTTTTGATGACTTTTATCTATGGTAATCCAACTTTTGACAGGAGAAGACATTTATGGGGTAATATTCTGAGGCTGATGCCACGTAGAAATGAACCTTGGTGCTGCTTAGGTGACTTTAATGAGATGACATCTATTACTGAGAAGGATGGCCTTAGAGGTGTTGCTCCTATTAGGTTATCTCTTTTTAGAGATTTCCTAAATGCTGGCTGTTTGATGGACTTGGAATTGAAGGGGAGCAAATATACTTTTGCAAGTAATCCTAGAGATGGGATTGTCACATATCAAAGAATTGATAGGGTGCTAGTTAATTGGGGGTGGCGATTCTTATATCCTCATGCTGCAGGTATTGCTTTACCTATCATTAATTCTGATCATTCTCCTATTGTTCTTCTTCTTTACCCTCCTTTGAAATGTCCTAAGTTTTTTAAATATGAAAGTTTTTGGGATGAGCATGAAGATTGTAGAAATGTAGTTAGAGATGGTTGGAATTCTAAGTTTTCTGAGGAAGGAGGATGGGAAAATTTCAAGATCAAAGCTTCTAACTATAAAAGAACTCTTCAAGGTTGGAGTAAAGTTACTTTTTCTAATGCTTCAGTTGAAATCTCTAAGTTGAAGTTTAGACTTCAGAATCTGAATAATGCTGGGAATAATATATCTTGCTTAGAGGAGATTAGGTGGATCAGAGTTGAGATAGAAAGGCTTTGGAAACAAGAAGAGCTTTATTGGGGACAAAGGTCTAGACTAAAATGGTTAACCTATGGAGACAAGAATTCAAAGTTTTTTCATGCTACTACAATTCAGAGAAGGGATAAAAATAAGCTCTATAGAATAAAGGATAAAGACGGGTGTTGGGTTGAGGGGCAAATAGATATCTCTAATTCTATTGTAGCATATTTTAAGGATATTTATGTCCCTGCTAATCCTGTTTTCTCTCAGTGTTTAAAAGTCGTTCCTAAATTGGTTTCTTTGGAGAATAATGAGTCTTTAATGTCTCATGTTTTGATGTCTGAAGTTCAAAGTGCTGTTTTTTCTCTTGGTACTCTTAAATCTCCTGGTCCTGATGGTCTTAATGGGTTATTTTTTCAGAAAAATTGGGATATCATCAAGGATGATATCTTGAGAGCTATTTCTGAATTCTTTGTTTCAGGGGTGCTTGGAGAATCAGTTAATGCAACTCTGGTGGCTCTCATTCCTAAATTGTCTCATCCTGAAGAAATTGGACAGCTAAGGCCAATTAGCTGTTGTAATTTTATCTACAAAATTATCTCAAAAGTGATGGTTTATAGGCTTAAACCTATCCTCAATTCTCTTGTATCTCCACAACAAAGTGCTTTTGTTGGGGGGTAGATTGATTCAAGACAATCTAGTTGTGGCTCAAGAGGCGTTTCACTGTCTAAAAAAGAAAAAATCTGTTGCTAATAATGGATTTGCTATTAAGTTGGACATGAACAAAGCCTATGATAGAGTGGATTGGTCTTTTCTAAAAGATGTCTTGCTTGCTTTTGGTTTCTGTCAAGACTGGGTTTCTATAGTTTTGTCTCTGGTTTCTTCTGTCAGCTATGTCTATCAGGTTAATGGTGCTAGGAGTAGAGTTGTGGTGCCTAGGAGTGGTCTCAGGCAAAGAGATCCTCTGTCTCCTTACCTTTTTATCCTTGTGTTTGATGTTCTATCAAGGATGTTGTCTAGTGCAAATTCTTCAGGTCTTACTCTAGGTCTGAAGTTGGCTTCTAAAGCCCCTACTCTTACTCATTTGTTTTTTGCAGATGATGCTTTAATTTTTGGAAAGGCAACAAAGGAGGAAATTTATCAAATTGTGGCTATTCTTAATGATTTTACAAGGATTTCTGGCCAGAAGATTAATCTTCAAAAATCTGGTTTGATTTGTGGTGTTGCTGTTCCTAATCATACAAAGCATAATCTGTCTGATGCTTTACATATTCCTTTGTGGGAATCTCCTGGGAAATATTTAGGAGTTCCTGCGGAGTGGGGTGCATCTAGAACTCAAGCTCTTGCTTGGATCAAAGAGAGGGTCTTCTCTAAGATTGAGGGTTGGAAAGAACAGTTTCTATCTCAAGCTGGGAAGGAGGTTCTTATAAAAGCTGTTATTCAGGCCATTCCTTCTTATGTGATGTCTATTGTAAGGCTGCCAAAAAATTTCTGTCAGTCCCTATGCTCTACAGTGGCTAATTTTTGGTGGAGTTCAAAAGTAAGATCTAGGGGAATTCATTGGAAGTCTTGGGACTTCATGTGTGGTAGTAAGAATAAAGGTGGAATGGGCTTTAAGTCTTTTGCTACTCAGAATACGTCACTCCTCTCAAAACAGGCTTGGAGATGCTTACATGGTCAAAATGATTACTGGGCTATAATGTTGAGAGGAATTTATTGTTCAAAGGAGGAGTTTTGGAATGTGAAACCTAAAGCGGGCATTTCATGGGTTTGGAGGAGCATCCTTCATGGTAGAGACTTGCTAAAGAAACAAGGGAGGTGGAATGTTGGAGATGGGACAACAGTGAGTATCAAGGAGGATATTTGGCTTGCTTCTGGGGGTCTAGCTACTACTAGTCAGGAATGTAATATTAATAAGGTTCATGAGCTTATTGATTGTTCATCAAAAAAGTGGAATCTCAGTGCTTTACGTTTAAACCTTTCTCCAGATAGTGCTATTGGGGCTTTAAAAACTCCTATAAGCTGTTTGGATTCTGTTGACAAACTATACTGGCCTCTCTCTAAGGATGGTATTTTTTCTGTTAAATCTGGTTATAAGGTGCTTAGAAGTGGTAATGAAGCTAAAAATGTTAAACCAGAATCTTCTTATTTGCATTCAGAGGCATCTTGGAATCTAATTTGGGAAGCTAAGGTCCCTGGTAGAATTAAGCATTTCATTTGGAAACTCAAGCATAATGCTATCAGCTCTAACTTAAATCTGATGAAAAAGAGGATTGCTTCATCTCCTAAGTGTCCTGTTTGTAAAGAGGCTGATGAATCTATTGAACACTTACTATTCCTATGTCCTTGGACTACCCCGGTCTGGTTTGGATTACAAATTTGCTCTGTTCCTACTTATTACAACATCTCTCACTTTGGGGATTGGTTTGACTCTAATCTAGAGGCAAATTGGTGTCAAGGGAATGATAAGAAGCTAATGATTTGTTATGTTATGATAGCAATATGGAACATATGGAAAGCTAGGAATCTAATGTGTTTTGAGGATAAAATCCCTAGGCCAAATGATATTCTGTACACTATCAAAGCTAGCTTTTCTTCAATGATAATTCCTACTTCTATTAATAATCATCAAATGAATGCAATGTGTGGTCAAAGGAGGACTATGGCTAATTGGAGTCCTCCTCTAAACAACATCATCAAATTCAACACAGATGCACAATTTGATGTACATGCTGGGAAAGGTTTCTCTGGCATTGTGGCCAGGAACAGATGTGGAATTATAGTTGCAGGAAGTACCTCAAGAATCTATGCTTTATCTCCTCTTGCTGCTGAAGCTTTTGCTTTTAGAGAAGCCTTCATCCTTGCTTCGAGCCTCAATATCCAAGATGTAGTCTTCGAGTCCGACTCTCTCTCTTTGATTCAGGCTTGCAAAGAACAAAATCAACGAGGTGAGATCAATGTTATAGTTAGAGACATTTTACAAATCAAAAATGGCTTTACCTCTTGTGATTTTCGGTGGATCAACAGAGTTGGGAATCGAGCTACCGATTGTGTAGCAAGTCTTGCTTCAACAAATTTACTACCTGTCAATTGGATTACTTCGCCTCCTGATAAGCTTCGATCAATTTTGAATTTGGATGGCTGTTGATTCAAGGTTTGGTTGAGCAGATAGTCTTGATTTGGATCGCGATCTATTCTAGGGTTTTTTCGCCGTGTTTGGTTTTCGTTCCTTTCTCTCTTTGTTTGATTCTGCCTATCTATGTTTATCTGTTTTGTTTTAGCTTTGGTATGTTTTGGGCCGGTGTTGGGCTTTCTCTTTTGTCTTCTTTGTTGGCCTTTGTGTGTGGCCTTTTTTATTTCCTTTGTGTATTGGTTGGGCTTAGCCCATTTTTTAAAAGAAAGCTATATCAAGTTGACCAAAAAAAAACAAAATATTAGTAAAAAGTAAAAACTCTCATTCACTACCATTCAGTTACAAAACACAAAAAGAAAGAAGAGGGAAAAAAGAGAGAGAGAGAGAGCTACGGAAGCTGCTCTTGTTTCAAATTTCGATATGCATGTGTGACTAGGGGGTGTAGATTAGAGCTTGGAAGCTTGAATGGGTGATTGGAAGACTGTCTTGCACAATAGGACAACTACATTTGAACTAGGAACATCAAAGGAAGAGCTTGAACATTGCATTTCTGAATTTTGGGCTTTGAAGCTTAGTCTTGCTTCATGAAGTTTTGAAGTCTCTTGGCTTTTGTGGAAACATTGCTTCTTGGTTGTTTGAATTCAAGCTACACAAGTAAGTTCATTTTTACTCTCCTTCTCAGTACTCTTAGGGTTTCTAATAACTTGTGGTTATTAAGGCTAGATTATGAAATTGGTTCTTATTGTTATGTGTAGTGAATTTATGAGATAGTATTTGATTATGCGAAACTTGGTGTCATTTGAATGAAAGAATGATGTGTTACGTTGCTGGAATTTCTTGTGTTTTGGCATTGTTTAGAAAGTGTTGAAGTAGGAAAATAGCCTAAAATGTTGTGCAGAGTTTGGGCGCCCAACTTCTGTCACTTACCGCTAGCACCCAGAAAATAGGCGACAGGCGCCCACTGCGTAAATTTATGAAATTCACCGCGGCTTCGTATACGTTGTCGATTGGTAAAGTTTTGTGCTTATTGTTTATTTTATAAATTTTGCATGAATGTTGTAAGGAACATGATGCATGAAACTCCAATGTTGTTGAAGTAATAGACACTAGTGCAAAAATGACATTAGAATTAGACATTTAAAGTCAGGCGCCCAGATGCCTGACTACATAGGTAGACACGGTGGCAAACTTGTAAATAAGTGGCAAAAATCGCGAGTAATAAGGTCAAGCGGATACACGCCTGACTTCTAAAGTGAAGAAATAGTGAGAAAATAAGACTTTAGAAGTCAGGCATGTATGCGCCTGACTACATAAGTGACACGGTGGCAAACTTGTAATTAGCAGTGGATTTTTTTTCTTCTGTTCTAATACTTTAGACGTCATGTGTCTATTCTCGCTTGACCTCTAAAGTACTTTAGAAGTCAGGCATATACACGCCTGACCTCTAAAGTACTAAAATAAATAAAAAAATTTCACCCTCTCAAATCAGAACACTCTCTCCTCTCCATTCTCACTCTCGATCACTCTCACTCTCACGCGAAAACCCTAATCCTTCTTCTTCTCTAATCCTTCTTCTTCACTCCCTCGCCCCCTCACCCCCTCACCGTCACCCACACTCCCTCACCGTCACCCTCACTCCCTCACTCCCCCTCACCGTGAAACTCAGAACACTCTCCACCCCATTCACACCATTCTCAAGCCGTCCTTTCGCGTCCTCACGCCTCACTCCGAGAACGCCGCCCTCCGCCTCGCCTCGCCTCGCCTCGCCTCGCCGTGCACCAGTCCACCCTCCGGCGCGCGTCTTTTCCGTTGCTCTCTCCACTTCAGTTTCACGCTCAACGCTCACGCTCACGCCCGCTGCTTCTGAGTTTCACGCTAAACTCCTCTTCCATTTTCCAGGCAAGTCTCCCTCTCTCTCTCTCTCCCTCTCCCTCTCCCTCTCCCTGTGTCTCTCTCTCTCTGTCGCTCTCTCTGCCTCTCTTTCTAGGTTTTTTTTGATACTGTTCTGAATCCCCTATTGCAACGAGCGTGTTGCACAGCTCCTATCTAATTCCTAATTTCTCAGTTTGAAACATGTGTGTTGCAAACCCTAGTTTTTTTGATTTGAACACGGGTCAGATCCAGAAGTCGCAAACCCTAGTTTTTTTGATTTGAACATGGGTCAGTTTGATGATGCTTATGAGTATAGGCATGTTGTTGAAATGGAAATCTTCCTGTTTGATTTTGATGAGTCTGAAATGAAATCTGAATCGTGACTTTTGTTTGACTTTCAATTTAATGAACTCATCAATATCATAACAGTTCTTTGATTGGAATAGCTTATGTGTGTGATGATGATTCTATTTTAAAAGCAACTAAATAAATATGCATAAACGTTTATGCATATTTATTTAGTTGCTTTTAAAATTAACCCAATGTTTAGTTTTATTCCACCTACTAAGCAACAATTCAATTTTTGTGCCCTTTTATGACAGATTGTGACTGGAGAATCTGAGAGTTTCGAGTCATCTGAAAAATCTGGATGTCAGCTAAGAAAAGGTAACATATTCAACTTGGTGGAACTTTGACCATACATATGCATTAATTATATAATGCAGCTCTATTTTGTATTTTTACCGGAAGATAATGATATTTTTGATTGTTGAATTTCTTCTAAGCATTTTGTTTCATTTTATCATTTGTATTAACCCAATGTTTATGCATTTTTATTTAGTTGCTTTTAAAATTAACCCAATGTTTAGTTTTATTCCACCTACTAAGCAACAATTCAATTTTTGTGCCCTTTTATGACAGATTGTGACTGGAGAATCTGAGAGTTTCGAGTCATCTGAAAAATCTGGATGTCAGCTAAGAAAAGGTAACATATTCAACTTGGTGGAACTTTGACCATACATATGCATTAATTAGAACTCCTATTTCACTGACCTCAGATCACCCTAAGTGCCTCGATCCTTGCTAATAGGTTTATTCATACTTCATTATTTTGTTGGAATCTCAATTTTAAAATGTGAGTGTTTGTTGTTGATAATGATTATCACTGTTGCAAAGTTCCGAGGATACGTTGGATTTTTTAAGTCAAGAAATGCTTCTATTTTCTTTGCTTATTCTTTCATCCATTCATTGTGAGATGCGCACCAAGCAGGTTCTTATTCATAACACAATGTTTGCTCTTGATTATGAAGTGGTATTTTGAGAATTTTCATACAGTGCAGTAATGTTTGCTCTTAATAGTTAATACAATAGTCACATAGTTCTTAGATTAAAAAACACATGTTCAACTAATGGCTTGAAACATGCTTGAGCACATCTGAATGTTCTTTACTAATACAAAAGCTTATTGTATTTCTTCAACTCTATTTTTATGCATTTTCTTGCTTCAGTGTTGCTTTTTTGGGGGTTACAATACAAAGAATTAGTTATCAACTTGAAGCTTGAGTTTAATTTAATGTTTTCTTTCCAACTTATCTTATATTTTACTAAAGCATGTGCACGGCTGGTCTGGTATGACAACTCTCTTCCTGTGACCTGTGTGAGATAGCCATAAAATCTGTTTACGAACTGAGAAGAATGTACCGGAAGATAATGATATTTTTGATTGTTGAATTTCTTCTAAGCATTTTGTTTCATTTTATCATTTGTATTAATATTCATGTAAATGTCTACATTACTTTGTTACGATTTCTAGGTGACCGTGTGAAGTACATTGGTCCGTCAGTTCAAGTTACAGCTGATGATAGGTAATAAAATCATCACTCTTCTTTTCTTCTTCCCCTATGATAGGAGATATTTCTTTTGCGGTCCATCCTCTCCCATGGAATTGTATCTTTGATGCATTGATACATTTTGATTTGTTGAAAATCCGTGCCTTGTATTTTTTTGACTTTAAGTGTAGATGAACTTGCTTACCAATGTTACTATGGCTGTCAATGTGACTGATACTGACAAATCATTGCAGGAGACGTTTTTTAACCAAACTGATGGACAATTTGATGATGGTAGAACAATAAAAAGCAGTAGAAAATAAATCAAATCACTGCTTAATATTTTTTGTTTGAATAAAGTTTAAAATCTTTTTAGATTGAAACGATAATAATGAACTGATGGATGGAATTCTTTAACCTGAAGAGTGCAGAGGGAAATTGTGTATGGCATAGTTCCTGTTTCTGTTCTGTTTCTGTTTCCGTTACACAGTTACTGCAGTATCTGTATTATCTGTATTAAATATGTATTTGTATTAAATATGTGTATGCCAGTCTAAAAGACAGTCTGTTCTGTTTCTATTTAAATATGTGTTTCTGTTTCTGTTTAAATATGTGTATAGACTGTCTTTTAGAGGAGTCATAGATTCTTTTAAATCTGAATTTAACTTTGTAATGCATGCTGATTGGCATATGGTTGGCTGTTAGCAGAGCTGGTACGTTTGAAGTTCCGCAAAGGAAATCTCCTTCAACTCCTTGGACTGCTCGTAAATTGAACCCATCATCTCCAAACCCAGCAAGTAAAACTCCAAAAGATAGGAGTCCAAAGGTTACTGAAAGCAAGTCAACCCAAAGTCCAATATCTGAGGTACATTTTAAGTTACTTCATGGCTAGAATTAGCCTATATATTATGATACTCGTAAATTGATGCCATTGGTTTGTTGAATATTTCCTGATGAACAATAAAATTGTAGTATATGTAGCATGATTAGGACATTAGGTGAAGGATTAATTAATATACATAATTTTGCGGCAATTAGAAGCTGTTTCTAGGAATTTACTTCTATCACCTAAAATTAATCAATTCATACAGTATTGTTCAAAACACATGTTTCTAAGTTACAGCTCATAACAGCACATACCTCTAAGTTACAGAATTGTTCAATACACATATCAACATGGATTTGATGAAAATCAATGAAACAGTAATTTAGATAGTGTTCATACTTGATAGTGTCTTGTAATTTAGATAGTTCAAAATGTGAAGTGAAGTCAAGTGACATACACATGCAGCCTAACACAGTTTACACTAACTGACTTAAAGTCAGTTTTCCCTAACACAGTTTACCCTAACTGTTAATCAGTATTTAACACAGTTTACCCTATCTGACTTGAAGTCAGTTTTCCCTAACACAGTTTACCCTAACACAGTTTACACTAACTGACTTAAAGTCAGTTTTCCCTAACAGTTTACCCTAAGTGTTAGAAGCTGTTTGATTATGTTAGAAGCTGTATAGGGTGATTATGTTAGAAGCTGTTTGGTTATATTAGAAGCTGTTTGGTTGTGTTAGAAGCTGTTTGATTATGTTAGAAGCTGTATAGGGTGATTATGTTAGAAGCTGTTTGGTTAAGTATTGAGATCAGTTATATTAGAAGCTGTATAGGGTAATTTAAATTGTTTTTGTAGATGTTTGATTGTGAGTTTTGCATGATGTTTGATTAGAAGCTGTATAGGGTAAGTATAGAGATCAGTTATATTAGAAGCTGTATATTAGAAGCTGTTTGATTGTTTTTGTAGATGTTTGATCAGTTATCCTACATTTTAATAGCTGTATGTTAGATCAGTTATCCTGCATTTTAATAGCTGTATGTTAGATCAGTTATCCTGCATTTATTATCCAATCTGCTTTATTATCAAGTGATTTAAATCTGCTTTATTATCTAATTTAAATTGTTTTTGTAGATGTTTAATTCGAGTTCTCCGTTCACGCATGACGACTTGACACACGTCAGAGAAGTTTGGGCAGAGTTTTTTATAAAGCTGTATGCAGAGCGTAAACCCACTTCAAAGGAAGAACGAAGAAAACAACTTAAGTGATTTTATGTAGAATGTAAGTGACTGTGAGACTAGAATGTATTTTTTTGTACTTAAACTGATGAATGTAAGTGACTGGCTGTAAATGTATCTTGTACTTAAACTGATGAATCTTGACTGATGAATGTAGAAACTGACCAATTATAGTTGAAATGTTTGTTTTGTTGGCCATATTCCAAGTTACAGATGATGAATGTTTGATTAGAGTGATGAATTTAGTATGGGTGATGAATTATAGTTGAAAGATGAATTATAGTTGAAATGTTTGTACCAGTTCAGACCCAATCCATTTAAACTGATAAATGTTTGATTAGAGTGATGAATTTAGTATAACCAGGGTGTAACAAAAATTAAAAAAAAAAAAAACTTTTAAGGTCAGGCGCAATAATGCTTGACCTTAAATCATACATGCGAAGTCAAGCAATAATAAAAGCTTGACCTTAAATCAAACATACGAAGTCAAGCAAGTTTAAGCTTGACTTTAAATCATACTTACGAAGTCAGGCAAGAATTAATGCTTGACTTCGTAAGTATGATTTAAAGTCAAGCATTTATTCTTGCTTGACTTTGTAAGTATGATTTAAAGTCAAGCAATAATAAAAGCTTGACCTTAAATCATACATACGAAGTCAGGCAAGAATAAATGCTTGACTTTAAATCATACATACGAAGTCAGGCAAGAATAAATGCTTGACTTTAAATCATACATACGAAGTCAGGCAAGAATAAATGCTTGACTTTAAATCATACATACGAAGTCAGGCGCAATAAATGTTTGACTTTAAAACATACTTACGAAGTCAGGCGCAATAAATGTTTGACTTTAAAACATACTTATGAAGTCAGGCTATCGCTTGACTTTAAAACTCCAGACATACAAAGTCGACTTAATAAAAGTCAAGCGCCCGCCTGACTTTAAATCCCCTTTTCGCCTGACTTTAAATCCCTTTTTTGCACTAGTGAGATGATTAATCTTGTGAGTTATGCACATGTTTGACTTCCTTTTATGATTACTCCAATATGATAATTTAATCAATATTTCCATGAATGGTCGCTATACTTGAATGAATGATTGTGATGAATGATTTAATCTTGTGAGTTATGCACATGGTTGACTTCCTTTTATGATTTAATCAATATCATGGATTGTGATAAATATGTGAATACATATCCATTATTGATGAATGCTGATTGTGATGATGGCTAATATATGGTGTATGGCTATTTATCGAGAGGGAACAACCTAACAGGTAAATTAGATGAACTATCCATTGAGATAGGTGTATATATGTTGAGAGAAAGGTCTCAACGCGAGTGATAACAAGATCCTAAAAGACTAAACACTACAGGAAAAACCTGTTTTAGCCACCAGCATTCGCGACGAACTCTTATCCGTCGCAATTTCCGACGGATTTCCGATGAAAAAGTCGTCGCAAATGCGCAGCAGAAGAGGCGCTAAAGTTCTCGCTCACGTTTGCGGCGAACTTGTGTTTCGTCGCAAATTTCCGACGGGGATTGTCGTCGGAAAATGCTAAAAGTCCATCGCTAAGCATAAGAGTCTAATTAAAACAAACACCTTCTACTCGAACCCTTATTTCACCCCACTCAGAACATCACTCTCTCCCTCACGCAGTACTCACTCAGAACTCACTCTCTCATTTCACAACCGCGCCGTTCTCACTGTCTCCCTCACGCAGTACTCACTCTCTCCCTCCGTTCTCCTTCTCCTTCTTTCAACGCCTCAAGCCTCGCACCTCAAACCCCCAAATCCCTCATTCTCTCATTAACCGTAACCAGCGCCTGTTCTCTGTCACTCCTCTTCTCTCAGCGTAATTTCTTTTTCTCTTTACTTCTCAATTGTAATTTCGTTATCTGATTCTTCTTCTCAAAGTTCCCAAATCTTTGCACCCTAATTTGATGCCATGAGGAAGAAACCCTAATTTCAGTTCCCTTCACCTCCGCGCAGCTCCGTTCAACTCCGCAAACAAGTATTCGGTGCATCACCTGTCGTAACCAACTCTCCACCGTAAGTTTTTCGCCATCTTTCTCATTGTGTTCTCTATTCTTCTATTTTGTCTGGCTTTCTCCCTCTCATTTTTCCTTTTTCTCAATCTTTCTGTAGCTGTTAAGAATCTTGGGATCAAGAAACCCTAATTAGCTGTTAAAGTCGCATCAAGTCACTACAAGGTATATTTTACTCTTATTGCTTTTGATTCTTTCTATTCTTGAAATTACAGACTCTTAATATTTTGTTGGCTGGTGAAATAAGCTTATAGATTCTTGAATTTTTCATAAAAAAATATGTTGTTGATGTTCTGCATGTTAACAATTTTTAAGTAGAGTGTGGCAAAATAAGAGAGAGAAAACAATTGCATGATGGTTTGACAGATAACTGATTAGTTGATTGAATCTGAAGTTAAAAAAGGTCAGGTGGGCCTATTGGAACTGAACTTTTTGGGGGTAAGACATTCAGTTTAATTTTGAAACTTCTCTGATCTTTCGGTTTTATTAAGTGCAGAGGATATTTAATTCTTGCATAATTGCTATTTGAGACTGCAGCTGTTTTCATTCTTTATCTTTCTATAATTATACCCATGGCTTCAAATAGCCACATAGTTTACTTTTTAGTTTCTTTCTTTCTTTATCATATGGAATTTTCCTTCATTTCATGCTTTAAAATTCCTCAAGAGTTATGGCATCTATATTCTATAGACAAGTCCTTCAGTTCATGCACACTGTTGGGTTATGTTATCCTCATAGTTTACGTTACCCTAATTTGTTAACTGTTGGTTGGTGCCTAGAGAAATGAACTACTTGTGGCATTTTTCTTGATAATAATTGTGTAACTGGTTGTCAGTGTGATTTTAGATGCTTTCCTTTTTATTGTGTGTTTATGCATGTGTTTTTCTGATCAAAATGAAAGCAATAAACAGAAACACGGAACAAATTGAACTTTTTCTGCAATCTGGACGTTGTATTGGCAAAAGTTAAGATCGAAAGTTAAATTTTGTTATCAAGCTGTCTCTAATTACATTCTATCTGGCTAAGTCTGGATTTTTGACTAGATGAGAAATGAAGACCTGTCCTATTGATTTTGTGTTTTTTTATGATGTCTGTTTGCAGACATATAATGTGCAACTTATCTGATTTGGCTCCTGAGTGTCCAAATCCTCATGATAGCCGATATTACCCAGAAAGAATCCTAATATACGATCAACATCCTGGAGGGTCTAGAATTTCAGTACAGGTAGATAACATGAAAAGTCTAGCAATCCAATGATATTTTGTTTCCTTTCTCTTTATTTTTATTAACTGTTTTAAAGTGGCATTTAGAGATAAATGATTTATCTTTAGATTTAGTGCAAGAAAAGGTATTTTGGCATGTTTTTGAATATTATTGACCCACATAATAGACTGGTTGTTTTTGGTTTAACAATCTTCCGAGGTGTCGATAGATGGTAAGATTTCTTATTCATATATTTTTGATTGTTTGATAGGCTCAAACTATTTCACAAAACTTCTGTTGGCTGCTCTAGAAGTGCTCACATGTTGTCGCTGTTCGGTGGAAGTTGGTTGCCCTAATTGTGTTCAGGTCTGGATCAAACATTTTTTTGTTACAATTAATTTAATCATTTTTATTCTGATGAAATGGGGGTGGTTTGTTTTTTGTTTATTTTGCTTTTGAGATTGTAAAGTTTGTCTTTTTATTATCTCAATTCAAATGGGTCTTCATTGCTTCTGCTTGGTGTTATTTTCATTCTTTGAATTTTGAAACGTTTTCTTCAGTTCTTCTGAAATGGGGTGTTTTTGTTTTCCACTCTTTTGCTTCTGAGATTGTAAAGTTGTCTTTTTATTATCTTAGTCCAAATGGGTCTTTATTGCTTTTGCTTCGTGTTGTTTTCATTTGGGTCATTCTTCCTTTCTTGATTTCTTTTTGAAGTTTTCAACTTTTCTTTCAATTTTCTGGAAATAGGGTGTTTTCGTTTTTCGCTGTTTTGCTTCCAAGATCATAAATTTAGTCTTTGTTTTCCTGAATTTAAATGGGTCTTGGAATACAAATTAGTATATTTAAAAATTGAAACAAGAATGATGTTGTAGCAATATCTGGATTGAATTATTTCAAATTTGATGTGAAACACCATCTTTCACAATGTCATAGCAATATAATGATGCTAAGTTGTTTTCATGTTATCTTTGCTCACATGATTGTTTCTATTGGGAGAAAAAATAAGTAATTTTTCATTAAAGCATGTGACATTAACTTTGTTTTTATTCTCTTTTCATCTAATCATCAATAACTTAGAGTCAAAGGATGAGAAGTCAGAATCCTTCAAGTTTTCTATCTCAGTTGATTAGTCTTAGTTGTGTTGTTCAACTCCTTCATGCTCTCAATAAATTAGTTGCGTTACTAGCCCAAATGTCACACTTACAGGAAACCGGGGAACGCTTTCACATGGCTGGAAGGATCAGCACAATAAAGGATGTCCACCCAAAGAAAGAGCTGCAGAAGGTTGCTGTTAAAGGGATACCCTGTAATGGTGAGTGGTTTCTGACTTAATTTTATGTTCACCTGAATGTTGCGCCGCACAAGATGTTCAATTTTGCCAATCCTCGTCAAAATGCTTGATACTTTATTGCTTTTATTTGGTGTGAGTTACTATTTGTTGTCAGTGTGGCCTGTATTGCTTGTAATTGCATTAATTTTTCCTCCTATGTCAATCACATTATCGATGTGGGTTGCTGAAAGATTTTGCAGCTTCAGAGTTTGTGCTGTCCAACTCTAACGATTGCCTCGATATAGAATTGATGGTTGTCTTTTATCTATTTAGTTGGTTGGTGTTTTTTCTATCACATGGATCTATTTATTTTAGTATGCATATTTCTATTTTGATTTGATGATTATATTTTACTATTATGCTTATATGAAGAGGCCCAAACATTTAGACCCAAGCATTTATATTTGTTCTCTAATTTTGTGTTTGTAGTTTCATATTTTATTGTAATTGTGGATTTCCCTCCTTAACCCTTTTATTTCTTTCAGTTTTCCAAGCAGTGATGGGAAAGATGTACAAGAAGAAACAAGCTGACAGACATGGACCTCCAAGAAAACATACTGATATGCAGGAGGAACCCTTTTATTGTAATTGTGGCCTTCCCTCCTTAACCCTTTTATTTCTTTTAGTTTTGTGGTTCTCATGCACGTATTGGTGTTTTAAGGGTTTCATTGTTTATTTGATCAAATCTGTATTAATTAAACTGATCGTATTGAGGTGCAATTTTTCTGAATATTGGCTAATTGTGATTCCTTTTTTTCCCTGTATATCATCAGGCTTTATGTTAGGGGTACAGTTCTTGGATACAAGAGGTACTAGTTTTTCTTCTGAATAGATTTGCAGATATATATATTTGTTTATGATTTCTGTTTCATTCTGTTGTATATAATGGATATTGATTCATGTAGCTGGACTTTATTGGTGCTGAAAATTTGGTATTTGTTGTTACAGGTCCAAGTCAAATCAATACCCAAACACCTCCCTTGTCCAGATTGAGGGAGTAAACCCCAAGGAAGAGGTCGCATGCTATGCTGGAAAGCGCATGGCATACATTTACAAAGCCAGGGTAAAAAAGAATGGAACTCATTATCGCTGCATTTGGGGCAAGGTTACTTGGCCTCACGGGAACAGTGGTATAGTCCGTGCTAAGTTCAAGTCAAATCTGCCACCAAAATCCATGGTAAGTTTTAGAACACATGCATGGTTATTAATTTTTTTCACTAACTTCTTTATGGTTTCTGATTTGCTGAGTGTTGATCCATTTGTAGGGAGCCAGGGTTAGAGTTTTTATGTATCCAAGCAATATATGAGGTACATTATTGGTTGTTGGCTCAATATTCTTCTTTGAAAACTTGTCACGTAAAGGTCCTTGTTCATGATTTATTCGTCTATTTGCGTTTTGAACTGTGGTCAAACCACTGACAATTAAAAATTAAAAACACATACAAAAATGTTTAAGTTTTTTAAGTAATGGTCTGTTATCCTTGGATCCTATTGTTATTGTGTTTGCACTATGCTTTTTTATTCTCAAACAGTTGTACGAATCAAGGGAGAAAATGAAAGCATGCCTAAATAATATGGCCGACTGATTGATTTGTGTCCACCAATCTCATGCTATACAACTTTTGTCTATTAGGAGCATTGTAATCTATTCGTTTCTGATGTAGCTGCAGCCTTGATAATACATTTCCCATGCTCCATATATGATTTTCTAAATTTGCTAGCTGAAAGATAATTTTGAAAACATGGCTTGCGTCCTTTAGGATCAGTGAATCCTATTTGTTTCTGATTAGTTGCGGCCTCGATAATTCCCTGCCCACTCTCCTTATTTGATTTGCAAAATTTGCTTGATGAAATTTAATTTTGTACAAATGTGGCAATTTCTTCAGATTCTAATTTTGAGCCTTCTCCCTTATGCATGGAGATGTGCTCTAATGTATTTGGCTTACAGTTCCTTCCAGTTCTGCTTGAGTTTTCTCTTGTATTGTATATTTATACTTATTATATTTATTCTATCTATCCTATTTTGTGTTTTGAAGCTTTAAAATTAATCTTTTGAGCTCTTTCTGGCACAAGAAAGATGCACTCAGTTATTCGTTAGAAACTTGCAAAAATAGTTCTGCTTGTGTTATCCATGTATCCAGTTCTGCTCGAGTTATCTACTGGGTTGTCTATTTATTCTATCCATCCTATTTCATAATTCGAAGATTTAAAATTGATCTTTTGATCTCTTTTTGGAGAATGAAAACCGCACTTAGTTCTTCTTGGAAACTTACAAAAATAGTTTCCAGGATTTTATCTGTGCGAATAGAAAGTTAAAAACCCCTATGCTTGAGCCTTCTCCTTTATGCATGGAGATGTGCTCCAATGTATGTGGCTTACAGTTCCATCTAGTTTTGCTTGAGTTATGTAAAATTGATAAGTTGGTATTGTAATATATTCTTGATTATGATCTAACTAGGTAGAGGTGTCCCATTTTTCATCCTGGATACCCACAGAATTTGGCTAATTTTTTTTTCTGTTTCTACAAACATTTTTGTCCTGTAAGCTCATGGATCTGTTTTGCTGTTTTTTATGTGTAGTTGTTGAAGTCAATGCTAAGATGTTGTGTATGAGATGTTGTGAATTTCTTCAAAGGCTGATTGGAGGTTACTATGGAGCTGAGGTAAGAATATTTTGATTCAATTTTCATATTTGTAACTTTCTATTGGAGGAGTGGGGTATGTAATTGATAGTCTATTCTTCTAATGAGGTTGCTTTCTGGCCCTAATGTATTGTTGGGTGTTTTCTAATGTTTTCTTCTTTGACTGATGTGTATGTATCTAATCCACTTTGACTTAATACCTTAAGATCATTTTACAACCATGTTGTTGGCCCTTTAATGCTTCTACCTTAACCTCAATACCCAGACTGACTCACCCCCCTGCTGACTATTTTTTTTTTGCATCTCTATTATACCTTAACCTCAAAATTCACAATACATCATCACTGAATTTATGTCCCAGAAGCTCATGGCGGATCCTACCTAAGACTGAAATTCCATGGACTTCTGTAACACACAGTAGCAAACGTAGAGGGTGTGGCAGGGTAAAAGTTGCTGCTAAGGAATCATTTTCAACTTGTTAAAATTTGTTAAATTTGAGAGTTTAAGTAAGCCCGATTGATAGACTTACCTAAGGGAAAAAATGAACACAGGGAATTCTTAGTAAAATACTAAAATGATAAATTAGGTGGGATTATTCACTTTTCTATATATAGTGGATGCTGAGTGATATATATATATATATATATATATATATATATATATATATAATGTTTACTGATTGTGAGTTTGATGCTTTTTATCAGCTGCCAGATGCCACACCAGAGCAGATCAAGAAGGCCTATCATAATTGTATGAAAGCTTGCCACCCGGATTTGAGTGGTAATGATCCTGAGACCACAAATTTCTGCACCTTCATCAATGAAGTCTATGAGGTGGGTTCTGTTTTGGATATTATATTTAAAAATTAAAATAACCTAAAAATTTGTAGCCAGAATTTAAAAATGTGCAACCCAGAAGTCCTCCCTTGCCCCCTACCCAAAATGTCATATGTTTTACTCCTCCATACCATGGAAGGTGTAACATTTAATGATGTTCACATATTTTCTTGTCTTTCAGCACATACAGTGGGATAACTTTTTTTACGCACCCATTTAGCTTCTGGACACATATTGTAATTTTGGCTTATTTTTCTTCAATAGTTTTTTTGTGATGACACTGAAATTGAGTGATATGCTGAATTTTCCGCCTTTGTTTTTTTTCTTTCTGTTGCAGATTAATTTGCGACATACTATTGTTCAGACTTCTATTGCTACAAGAATATGATGTTTGTAACAATGATGTTCAGACATCACAGGTTCAGTTCATGCTCCTTAGAGGATTCAATACAAGAGAAACAGTCAGCCTTCTTGTAAGCTCTTAATGGTTGGTTTTGCATTCTGTTGTACAAATTGGTATAACAATTTTGTTCTGTCTATGTAAATTTGGCATGGATGCCTTGATTCTTATCATTTGATTCCTAATAGAAAATGTGTCACAGACTTTTGAGATAGTTTTGGCTATGTAAAGTTACAATCAGTTACAAAAATAATTGATTTTGGTTACACTGTGTTAGATGTTTAGCTTGTGGCTTCAAGCCTGCAACAAATATGCTGAATAAGATCGGTTTTGTATAATTTTCATTTTTTTTTATTTTTTTTTAAAATTTCCGACGGATTTGCGACGAAAATGTGTCAGAGATTGCGACGACTTTGCCACGGATATTTGCGACGGATTTCCGACGACTTTGCGACAGAGACATTTGCGACAAAAAAATCCGTCGGAAACGATTTGCGACGAGTGATTTTGCGACGAAATATTGTCCGTCGGAGAGAAAATAGAGAAGGCTGTGAGAAGGGTAATGGACGCTTGTGATGAAGCAGAGGAGATTAGACGCCGTGCGCGTCAACTTGGCGTCAAGGCTAGGGAAGCTTTTAGAGAGGGCGGGTCATCCGACCTTAATTTAACGGCGTTGATTCGTGATCATAAACTTCTCAGGGAGAGACATTGAGCCAATTGAAAGTGTGGTCTTTAGCATGTTTTAGACATCGCAAATAAAGATGAGTGTCATCAACTCTCTCTATTATACTCTCATACTAACACTCACTTTATATTTAGGCGAAATTCGTGTGGATCACACTATGTTGATGGATCTCATTTCTAAAGTACTGAAACTCACGAGAATTTTTTACCAATCATAGAGTGAATGTTGGAGAAATAGTGTTGTTAACACTCAACCAAAATTAAATGTCAGCATTGTCTTTGTGTTTGTGTTTTATTAATTAGTGTATCTGGATTCTGGATATAGAGACACTTGCGGGCCCTTCTTATATGCAGAGCTCGATTAAGTTGTTGGTAGCAAAAATGAAATTATAGGAGCTAGCATGTTGGTGTCATAAATGATATACTTGAGCAAAAATAAAGACTCAAGTTGTTGTAATAACTCTTGATATATTTGAATAAAGACTCAAGTTGTTGGTGTCATAAATGATATAACCAGAGAAAATCATAGCACCATTTCAACCAGAGCTAGCATGTGTTGTTGGCCCACAACAATGAGTGTTAACGTGTATGTGTGCACAAATGGTACTGCAAATGTGACCACAATTTAAAACTTTGAGATTAACACAATATCATCCTGCATAAATATTCACACCCAACCTCCCAGTCATATTTGAAGATGAGAGATAAGCTAGGGGTGACCAGATATCATAATAAATGATGAAAATTGAAAAGAGAGTAAAATGAAACATATTTGTTGGGAGAGGTCTTAAATGGATCTCCAATATCTTCGAATGATTAATCTATACAACCGCTCTGGAGAATACTTTAGTTTACCCAAATAATAAAAAGGCCGATGAACAAGAGTGGGCAAACGTATCTAAAGTACTTGCCCAGTTTCACAGTAGTGTGGTAGAGGATGGTGTAAAAGGCAGTAGTGATTTTAGGGGCTGTTTGCTTATTTTAATTACTCTTTTTCTGTGGCCTTTAGGGGGTGTTCCTCATTTTAATTTCGTCTCTTTAATTAAAAATGTTTGTTTCACTTCAATTTTTTTTGTACAAATTTCACTTCAAATTTTAGATGTCAGTAGAAAATTTAATTTAATTCCTTCTTCGTCATTACAAATAGAAACAAGATATTAGTTGTGTTCGCATGTTGAGCATTAAGGAATACCAAAATCAATTCAGTTGTTTTGTTTCCTCAAGGTGTGCGGTTGCTAGTTCAAATTGTGGTCCTTTTAAGTCTTTATTACTTCATTCGGTCGGTAGTCCATACTTCAATGGTAGGCTTACCTCTTGAGCTTATTTACTTGATTAATGATTGTTTTCATTTTGAATGCAATTCACTACAAAAAAATGCAGGATAAACGACAGATTTTAGCGAGGGAAACCAAATCCGTCGCTAAGTTTAATGGGGCGAGGGATTTAGCGACAAATAGTTCCGTCGCTAAATTGGCGCTTTGTTTCAAAAAAACAAAATCAAATCCGTCGCTACTTAACCATACTGTCGCTAATGCTGACGTGATCGTTGGCAGTTTTTGGGACTCGTGAAAGAACCAAATTCATCGCTAAATGGGAATTCCGTCGCTAAACCCTTGGAAATTGTGCAATTATTTGATCCGTCGCTAATTTGAATTTCCCTCGTAAATAATCCGTCGCTAACCACTTGGAGATTGTGCCATTAATTGATCCGTCGCTAATGGATGGTTCCCTCGCAACAGATCCGTCGCTAAGCGTTATTTTTTTCCACTATCCGAAAACCCACCTTACTTCTCTCTTCTCTCACCATTCTCTCAAACACACCTCACTCACTCTCTTCTCTCTTCTCTCTCCCACCGCGCCACCACCACCCATCCCCTTCCCTTCGTCGCAAGAGAGCCCTATTCTGGTACGTTTTTGTTTTCCTTTTTATTTTCTTTTTTTATTTGGTATTTTCGTTTTTATCTTCGTTTTTTGATTTCGTTTACGTTTTTGTGAAATTATTGTGAAATTTTCGCATTCTAGTGTTCGTGATGTCTCTTCTGGTTATTAGATTATGGTGCATTACATTGAATGCTTAAAATCTTGTATTTTAGTTTTTGTATAATTTATGCATTTAGAATACATGTTTAGTGCTTCATAGTTCTGTTCTTATGTTTAGTATTTAAGTATTTGGGAATAAACAGCATACCTCTAGTATCAATGCTGTTCTATTATATATTGTTCTTGTGTTTATTTGATTGTTCTTAGTTTTGAAGATGATTGTACAAGAACTGTTAATTAATTTGGTAGTAACCGGATTTTGATTTTGATTTGTGACTTGGCAGCTGAGTAATTCTGATTTGGTGGAGCTGTTTTTTCTGATTTTCGAGCTGCAAATTTGGTGGAAAATCATGTATTTTATAAGCCAAACTTTTAATTATTAGGAATAGGAGTTGAATAGTTGTTGCTTGTCATGGTTTTTTGTTGTTTCTTGGTCTCTGTTCTTCAAAATTAATGGGAAAAACATTGAATTTCATATTCTTAAGTCTAGTTTTTGCATGAATTTCATATTGTTAAGCTTGAATAAATTCTTAATAACTGTTAGTTTTTAAAATGGGAAATGTATATTATTTGGGGGTAAATTAGTTTTCAAAATTGTTTTCAAAATTATTTATTAATATATATCATTATATATTTTTCTTGCGTTTCATTTTTCATAGATATGCATCCAGGAGGTTCTTACCTGCCAAGAGATGTTAGGGGGAAGAACATAGGTGAACCTAGAAGGCGGCGTCGAGTTTGTGAGGTTGTACTTAATGCAGGGGATAAATTTTTGGGGTTGCCCCAGACCACCACTACTGCTGGAGAAGCTGGGACTTCACGTTCTGCTGCAGCTGCTCCACCTACTGGTCATTCTCCGTTCGGCCGCAATTGGTATCCTATAAACCCATCTGGCACACCAGCATCCTATGGGTATTTTCCACCTCTACAACATCCTATGGCCACACCGGGAGGGTATATAGGCCCACCTCTGCAGCATCCTATAGGCACACCAGTCAGGTTATCTATGCCTACACCCGAGGTACATACTGATCAGTCCCTACAGAATGATCATTTTGACCCCCATGGTCGTACTGATTCAGAGCCAGTATCATCCGGGTCGGAGAATGAGCAGGTGGTTGTCGACCTTGATGGTCGACGTCGCAAAGTCATATATCCCTTTGGCAATGCGTAAGTATTGTTTGACTTTTTTTTAATTTAAATTAATTGTTTGACGTGTATATATGTTTGTTAATTATGCAAAGACTTAATTATGCAGGTTTGTTAGATCGAAGACTGCTTCATCAGGGATCACTCATGTCATTAAGAAACTCTATTTTGAAGAGTACAATGAAAAGGTGACAAAAATCGATAAGAGGAAAAAGAAAGATTTTGTGGACTTGTTTAGGGTAAGTATCAATTATGTCATTACCTATATTGATAATTTTAATATATTGTTTAATGTTTAATATAATTACTAATACATATTTTGATTATGTTTAATACAGACCAAAGTGACTTTGAGACCGGAAGATGATGAATTGGTGCAGAAATTTTTTTGGTCTAGATTGGCAAAACATTGGCGGACTTGCTCTACAAATTACGCTGTAAAAATGAAAGGTCGAGGTATATCCCTCAAGAAGTCTGGGATCAATACCAGGAAGTTTGGAGAAGTGAGAAATTCAAAAGAAATGCTGAAAAAGCGAAGGAAAACTGGAATTCAGAAAACGGTGGCTCGCTTCACACTTGTGGCTCCGTCAACCAAGCTCAGCATGCTATGAGATTGATAGGTTATTTTAAAAATATTTGTACTATTTTAGTTTAGTTAGGGCGATTAGTTACCAATATTTGAGAATTTGTTTCATTTTTACAGAGTGGGAAGGTCGGACGCCCTCTTACTATTGCTGAGCTGCATAGGGCCACACATGTCAGGAAGGATACCCAGACATATGTTGATGAGCGCTCGAGGACCACTCAGGTAAATATACAACTTGATTTGTATTATATAATGTTTTCTTAAAATGGAGCGCTTATTATGCTATGTTTTGTGGTTATGCAAAACAAGAGAAACATGCTGAGACGATGTTTGCGCCAGCTCAGGGGAGCTGGAAACCTGAGTCACTTGGTCCACTGACTCTTGAGATCATGGCTTTGGCAAACCGCAATTGGGAGAAGTTGGTAGGGGGATGTATAAGAAACATATGTATGGTACGGGGCCCTTGACTCCAAATTTGAGATTTGTGGATGATCAGTTTGACACCAGCAGACCCTCCTCTAGTAGTCGACCTCCTCATCCTTCAGCTGAGACAGAGCAGCTCAGGCAGCATATAGAGGAGAGATGCATGCTCAACACCAGCACGAGCAGCAGAAGCAGAGTCAGACTATGAAAGATATGCAGACAGACTTCTATAGGTTTGCACGTCAGCAAGAGAAGGTGTTAAAGTACTATAAGAGCATGAAGCCATATGCGTCTGAGTCTGAGGAGTCCGAGTCTGATGATGGCCCGTATTAGTATTATGTTGTTATTTGCTAGTTTGGAATATTATGTTATTACTGTTTTGGACATGTTTAGGAGTTAGATTGTTATTGTTGGTTTGAAGTTGTTTAGGATTTCGATATTTCGTATTGTTGGTTAGTTTGGATGTTAATTCGGATGTTTGGTACTAGTTTGGATGAATTTTATTTGAGTATTCTCTAAATTGTACTGCATTTGATATATAGTTATTAAAAAAAAGCAGGTTTTCAAATTTGGACACGTGGCATAAAATAAAGCAGGGGCCTTCAGAATTTAGCGATAGATTTGCCTTCACTAAAATATGTCGCTAATATTTAGACATGTGTCCTTCAGAATTAGCGATGGATTTGCCCTCACTAAATTCCCTCGCTAATTAGCGACGGATTTGCTCTCACTAATTTTCCGTCGCTAAAATAAAGTTTCCGTAGCTAAATATTAGCGAGACCTTTTTTAGCGACGGAATTTTTCCGTCGCTAATTCCCTCGCTAAGCCACTTTAGCGACGAATTTTTGAGGTTTAGCGACAGAAATTTCCATCGCCTATCCTGCTTTTTTTTGTAGTGATTGCCGATTACATGAACTTGTTACTAAATATATAAACCTTTCATTGCTACATAAAATTTTTAAAATTGTGTGTAAATAATTCTTATTGTCTGAAATTCTTGTAATTGGACTTTATAAGAAACCATGAGTTGTATGAGTGACATTTATGTAATCCTTTCAAATTACTTTCGTATTCTTTTGTGAATTGTAGGATTTAGAAGTAGGTGTTCTTGCAGTATCTCTATCACCACATATGATTGTAGTTTTGCAAGAAATACTATAGGTTGAGTAAGAAGAAAGAAAAAACCTTTAGAACCATTTTTAATATTCTGACTGAAATCAGTTTCGAGCGATTGTATGCATTCATTTTCTTTCTTTCTCTTCTTTATTTTAAATGCTTAACTTGTCCTTATGCCTGGACTTTAATTCATCCGGTTGTAGGTGTGCGTAATGCTTGGTTGAGTATGATACTATGATGTGTGTTTTACTGTTTAGTGATTTGCTGTTTATTACAAGTACTCTTAGCATGTCTGGTAAATTTTTGGTGGCCTATAGTGTTTACTCCTAAAGTTTGCTACAAGTTTATGAGTTTTTTCTGGATTAAATATGGGATCCATAATCTATCATTCTGTTTCAACTCCATTTCTAGTCAAATCTGTCTGACATAAATTTGTTTCTCGACTCCAGGAGTATATTCCCAAATTCTTCCCAACCTTTACAATTAGAATCAGAGAAACGAATGTTCTGACTTCTCATTCTCAAATGTATCCGGTGTAAACTCTTAGATCGTGTTTTGATCCCGTTTCAAACCAAAGCCCATTTTATTGGTCAAGGCCTTAAGGAGAATATTTATTCTCGAGTAGAATAATAGGTAAGATTTGACAAATTTTTGAGGACAAATTTTTGTCAAGTTGGGGGTGTAATGTAATACCCCAAAGTAAATAAAGTTTACTTTGTATAGTGTTAATGCTTTATAATTATTAATTATTTGTCTACTTTCTATTTGAATTTAATTGCACAATTGTTTGTGTGTTTGAATCATAAATAGATGCATATAAACATGTTACAAAGGGTGGTATAGTAAAAATGTGGTGTTGTAATTCAAGCCCAACACAAAACTAAGTCCAACCCACTTCCCCTTTAACTCATAGGCAGCTGAAACAAAATATTAGTTCTATTCACTTAAAATAAATCAATGGTCATAGTGAACTGTAAGACATAGATGGAGACCTACTTTTTTCTCTGCTAGGGTTTGGTACCATAAAGGTTTTTGGTCTAGTCTTTACCCATTGGGTTGCTAGTGTTTCTCTTTTTTATTTTTTTTTTTGGGCTCTCTCGGGTGTCTACTAGTTTTGTAGTGCTGTCTAGTTATTATGGGATAGCCTTAATTATCTCTTAAGTTTATTTTATGGATAATGTTTTTGTTTAGTGGTTAATAGATGAAGATATTTATGAAAGAAGTACTTCATCTATCATTTATGGAGATTGTAAGGTTCATTAGTTAATCTTCATCAGCTACAACTATAATTTTCATCTGTTTCATTTCTTGCAGTGGTTTTTTCATATCAGCTTTCATTTCAGAATCTCATCTTCTTACTTACCTTTCAGTTAGTTTGTTTAGTTTACAATAGAAAGAGCAAAAGAGCAAAAAAGAGCAAAAGAGCAAAAAGAGCAAAAGAGCAAAAAAATAAAGTAAAAGAGCTAAAGAGCATTATTGTAAACTATTTCTGTTTGGTCTAAGGTCTCCTCTGTATCTGAGTTCTTCAGTTACAGAAGTTTCTGTTTTCTGTTTCTTCAGTTTTTTGTTTTAGGAGTCTTCATTATCATCATTTTTGGAGAGTTTCGGTGTCTGTGAGTTCCCAGCTTTACAATGAATGATAGATCATATATTGGTGTCATTCCTGAGGATGAAAGAGAGATTGTAGTGGAGAAACTGATCCCTGCAACAAAAAACAACATAGAGTATGCTTTAAGAGCAGTGGTGGGAAAGTTGATATCAAATAAGATCCAGAATAAGAAAGCTATTAGAAACATTATGTTCAAAACATGGGATCAATATAAAGGACTATACATATCGGATATGGGGGATAATAAGTATCTTTTTACTTTTCCTTCAGTTCAAAATGCAGAGGAGGTGCTTCATAGAGCTCATTGGTTTGCTATGAACCATTTTCTAAGTTTGCAGAGGTGGGAGGAAGGTCAGGCCTTTGATAATATTAATTTTGATCATGTTCTTTTTTGGGTTCAAATACATGGTCTGCCTTGGCAGGATGTAAACTCTGAAAATGCTAGAATTCTGTTGAGCAAAGTTGGGAGGGTTGTTGAGATTGATGATCCTTTCAAGCTAGGAGGTGGTATAGCTACACATTTTATAAGGGCCAGAGTTGCAATCAATAACAGCAAACCTATATGGTCAGGCTGTTGGATTCAGAAAGAAGTTGGAAATAAGATTTGGGTTCACTTCAAATATGAAAGATTACAAGGGCTGTGTTATAAATGTGGAGAATTTGGTCATGAGTACAGACAATGTAGAAAACCACAAGTTATGGCTGCCTATAATAAATCCTTACCAAAGTTTGGCCCTTTTCTTTCAACATTTAAACCTAAGGTATTTCATGATGCAGCTAACAATGATTCACAGGAGCATGGTAAGAGAGATGAGAATGAGCAGAGTAATACAAATTATGAAACTGGTGCTAGTAGTAATACTAATCCAGTTGGGGGAGAGGGGGATTTGAATATGAATATGAATAATATGGCTGATAGTGAGCCATCTACTTCCTTTGTTCCAGCTAACCAGTTGCAAATTCATAAACTTGATTGCAAAGACTATGTATTACCTGAGTTTGATGGTAACCCTCCCTACTTTGTTCAATTTCCACATGAAGCCGTTACTCTAACTGTAGACTCTGATACAGTTATTCCGATGAGAGTTGAGGAGGCTTTGAGTAATAATTTTGCTTATGGCTTGAACCTGAAAAGAGATAGAGAAAACCAGCAATTATGCATCACAAATGAAGAAGGGGAAAGCAGTAATAACAGTGGCAATAAAAAGGCTAGAATTATTGCTGTGATTGATGGTTTTATTTATGCAGAATCTGATACTATGACTGAGGAGGCGGGTCTTTCCATGCCCCCAATTTTCAAATGACTACAATAAGTTGGAATTGTCGTGGATTGGCGGCATCCACGACTAGCAGGGAGCTTCAGGAGCTTATCAAGATTCATAAGCCGTCTATTTTGTTCTTAATGGAAACTAGGGCACAAGTACTAAGAGTTGAAAGGGTTAGGAGGAAGCTGAAGTTTAATAAGGTATTCTGTGTTCCT
This sequence comes from Astragalus membranaceus, assembly GCA_039519185.1. NCBI lineage: Eukaryota > Viridiplantae > Streptophyta > Magnoliopsida > Fabales > Fabaceae > Astragalus > Astragalus membranaceus. The sequence continues at coordinate 11,929,974 of CM076853.1, forward strand.
GCTGAAGGTACATCTGGTGGGTTGGGTCTTTTTTGGAATAATGATTATGAAGTTCAGATCTTAGAGTCTACAATCAATTATATTCATACAGCTTTGAAGGAGAAAAAAACTGGAAATCTGCTTTTGATGACTTTTATCTATGGTAATCCAACTTTTGACAGGAGAAGACATTTATGGGGTAATATTCTGAGGCTGATGCCACGTAGAAATGAACCTTGGTGCTGCTTAGGTGACTTTAATGAGATGACATCTATTACTGAGAAGGATGGCCTTAGAGGTGTTGCTCCTATTAGGTTATCTCTTTTTAGAGATTTCCTAAATGCTGGCTGTTTGATGGACTTGGAATTGAAGGGGAGCAAATATACTTTTGCAAGTAATCCTAGAGATGGGATTGTCACATATCAAAGAATTGATAGGGTGCTAGTTAATTGGGGGTGGAGATTCTTATATCCTCATGCTGCAGGTATTGCTTTACCTATCATTAATTCTGATCATTCTCCTATTGTTCTTCTTCCTTACCCTCCTTTGAAATGTCCTAAGTTTTTTAAATATGAAAGTTTTTGGGATGAGCATGAAGATTGTAGAAATGTAGTTAGAGATGGTTGGAATTCTAAGTTTTCTGAGGAAGGAGGATGGGAAAATTTCAAGATCAAAGCTTCTAACTATAAAAGAACTCTTCAAGGTTGGAGTAAAGTTACTTTTTCTAATGCTTCAGTTGAAATCTCTAAGTTGAAGTTTAGACTTCAGAATCTGAATAATGCTGGGAATAATATATCTTGCTTAGAGGAGATTAGGTGGATCAGAGTTGAGATAGAAAGGCTTTGGAAACAAGAAGAGCTTTATTGGGGACAAAGGTCTAGACTAAAATGGTTAACCTATGGAGACAAGAATTCAAAGTTTTTTCATGCTACTACAATTCAGAGAAGGGATAAAAATAAGCTCTATAGAATAAAGGATAAAGACGGGTGTTGGGTTGAGGGGCAAATAGATATCTCTAATTCTATTGTAGCATATTTTAAGGATATTTATGTCCCTGCTAATCCTGTTTTCTCTCAGTGTTTAAGAGTCGTTCCTAAATTGGTTTCTTTGGAGAATAATGAGTCTTTAATGTCTCATGTTTTGATGTCTGAAGTTCAAAGTGCTGTTTTTTCTCTTGGTACTCTTAAATCTCCTGGTCCTGATGGTCTTAATGGGTTATTTTTTCAGAAAAATTGGGATATCATCAAGGATGATATCTTGAGAGCTATTTCTGAATTCTTTGTTTCAGGGGTGCTTGGAGAATCAGTTAATGAAACTCTGGTGGCTCTCATTCCTAAATTGTCTCATCCTGAAGAAATTGGACAGCTAAGGCCAATTAGCTGTTGTAATTTTATCTACAAAATCATCTCAAAAGTGATGGTTTATAGGCTTAAACCTATCCTCAATTCTCTTGTATCTCCACAACAAAGTGCTTTTGTTGGGGGGTAGATTGATTCAAGACAATCTAGTTGTGGCTCAAGAGGCGTTTCACTGTCTAAAAAAGAAAAAATCTGTTGCTAATAATGAATTTGCTATTAAGTTGGACATGAACAAAGCCTATGATAGAGTGGATTGGTCTTTTCTAAAAGATGTCTTGCTTGCTTTTGGTTTCTGTCAAGACTGGGTTTCTATAGTTTTGTCTCTGGTTTCTTCTGTCAGCTATGTCTATCAGGTTAATGGTGCTAGGAGTAGAGTTGTGGTGCCTAGGAGTGGTCTCAGGCAAGGAGATCCTCTGTCTCCTTACCTTTTTATCCTTGTGTTTGATGTTCTATCAAGGATGTTGTCTAGTGCAAATTCTTCAGGTCTTACTCTAGGTCTGAAGTTGGCTTCTAAAGCCCCTACTCTTACTCATTTGTTTTTTGCAGATGATGCTTTAATTTTTGGAAAGGCAACAAACGAGGAAATTTATCAAATTGTGGCTATTCTTAATGATTTTACAAGGATTTCTGGCCAGAAGATTAATCTTCAAAAATCTGGATTGATTTGTGGTGTTGCTGTTCCTAATCATACAAAGCATAATCTGTCTGATGCTTTACATATTCATTTGTGGGAATCTCCTGGGAAATATTTAGGAGTTCCTGCGGAGTGGGGTGCATCTAGAACTCAAGCTCTTGCTTGGATCAAAGAGAGGGTCTTCTCTAAGATTGAGGGTTGGAAAGAACAGTTTCTATCTCAAGCTGGGAAGGAGGTTCTTATAAAAGCTGTTATTCAGGCCATTCCTTCTTATGTGATGTCTATTGTAAGGCTTCCAAAAAATTTCTGTCAGTCCCTATGCTCTACAGTGGCTAATTTTTGGTGGAGTTCAAAAGTAAGATCTAGGGGAATTCATTGGAAGTCTTGGGACTTCATGTGTGGTAGTAAGAATAAAGGTGGAATGGGCTTTAAGTCTTTTGCTACTCAGAATACCTCACTCCTCTCAAAACAGGCTTGGAGATGCTTACATGGTCAAAATGATTACTGGGCTATAATGTTGAGAGGAATTTATTGTTCAAAGGAGGAGTTTTGGAATGTGAAACCTAAAGCGGGCATTTCATGGGTTTGGAGGAGCATCCTTCATGGTAGAGACTTGCTAAAGAAACAAGGGAGGTGGAATGTTGGAGATGGGACAACAGTGAGTATCAAGGAGGATATTTGGCTTGCTTCTGGGGGTCTAGCTACTACTAGTCAGGAATGTAATATTAATAAGGTTCATGAGCTTATTGATTGTTCATCAAAAAAGTGGAATCTCAGTGCTTTACGTTTAAACCTTTCTCCAGATAGTGCTATTGGGGCTTTAAAAACTCCTATAAGCTGTTTGGATTCTGTTGACAAACTATACTGGCCTCTCTCTAAGGATGGTATTTTTTCTGTTAAATCTGGTTATAAGGTGCTGAGAAGTGGTAATGAAGCTAAAAATGCTAAACCAGAATCTTCTTATTTGCATTCAGAGGCATCTTGGAATCTAATTTGGGAAGCTAAGGTCCCTGGTAGAATTAAGCATTTCATTTGGAAACTCAAGCATAATGCTATCAGCTCTAACTTAAATCTGATGAAAAAGAGGATTGCTTCATCTCCTAAGTGTCCTGTTTGTAAAGAGGCTGATGAATCTATTGAACACTTACTATTCCTATGTCCTTGGACTACCCCAGTCTGGTTTGGATTACAAATTTGCTCTGTTCCTACTTATTACAACATCTCTCACTTTGGGGATTGGTTTGACTCTATTCTAGAGGCAAATTGGTGTCAAGGGAATGATAAGAAGCTAATGATTTGTTATGTTATGAGATAGCAATATGGAACATATGGAAAGCTAGGAATCTAATGTGTTTTGAGGATAAAATCCCTAGGCCAAATGATATTCTGTATACTATCAAAGCTAGCTTTTCTTCAATGATAATTCCTACTTCTATTAATAATCATCAAATGAATGCAATGTGTGGTCAAAGGAGGACTATGGCTAATTGGAGTCCTCCTCTAAACAACATCATCAAATTCAACACAGATGCACAATTTGATGTACATGCTGGGAAAGGTTTCTCTGGCATTGTGGCCAGGAACAGATGTGGAATTATAGTTGCAGGAAGTACCTCAAGAATCTATGCTTTATCTCCTCTTGCTGCTGAAGCTTTTGCTTTTAGAGAAGCCTTCATCCTTGCTTCGAGCCTCAATATCCAAGATGTAGTCTTCGAGTCCGACTCTCTCTCTTTGATTCAGGCTTGCAAAGAACAAAATCAACGAGGTGAGATCAATGTTATAGTTAGAGACATTTTACAAATCAAAAATGGCTTTACCTCTTGTGATTTTCGGTGGATCAACAGAGTTGGGAATCGAGCTGCCGATTGCGTAGCAAGTCTTGCTTCAACAAATTTACTACCTGTCAATTGGATTACTTCGCCTCCTGATAAGCTTCGATCAATTTTGAATTTGGATGGCTGTTGATTCAAGGTTTGGTTGAGCAGATAGTCTTGATTTGGATCGCGATCTATTCTAGGGTTTTTTCGCCGTGTTTGGTTTTCGTTCCTTTCTCTCTTTGTTTGATTCTGCCTATCTATGTTTATCTGTTTTGTTTTAGCTTTGGTATGTTTTGGGCCGGTGTTGGGCTTTCTCTTTTGTCTTCTTTGTTGGCCTTTGTGTGTGGCCTTTTTTATTTCCTTTGTGTATTGGGTGGGCTTAGCCCATTTTTTAAATGAAAGCTATATCAAGTTGACCAAAAAAAAAAAACAAAATATTAGTAAAAAGTAAAAACTCTCATTCACTACCATTCAGTTACAAAACACAAAAAGAAAGAAGAGGGAAAAAAGAGAGAGAGAGCTACGAAGAGAATGAGAAAGGAAAGGATAAAACCCTTGATTCTTCAACTTAGTTTCAGAAAACTCCTTCACTCTTTTCTCACTCAATTTAATGTTCCAGCCTTAGAAATATCTTCAAGTAAAAGTCACAAAATCAGAGTGTTCCACCAACCCTTCCTCTTGTTTCAAATTTCGATATGCATGTGTGACTAGGGGGTGTAGATTAGAGCTTGGAAGCTTGAATGGGTGATTGGAAGACTGTATTGCACAATAGGACAACTACATTTGAACTAGGAACATCAAAGGAAGAGCTTGAACATTGCATTTCTGAATTTTGGGCTTTGAAGCTTAGTCTTGCTTCATGAAGTTTTGAAGTCTCTTGGCTCTTGTGGAAACATTGCTTCTTGGTTGTTTGAATTCAAGCTACACAAGTAAGTTCATTTTTACTCTCCTTCTCAGTACTCTTAGGGTTTCTAATAACTTGTGGTTATTAAGGCTAGATTATGAAATTGGTTCTTATTGTTATGTGTAGTGAATTTATGAGATAGTATTTGATTATGCGAAACTTGGTATCATTTGAATGAAAGAATGATGTGTTACGTTGCTGGAATTTCTTGTGTTTTGGCATTGTTTAGAAAGTGTTGAAGTAGGAAAATAGCCTAAAATGTTGTGCAGAGTTTGGGCGCCCAACTTCTGTCACTTACCGCTAGCACCCAGAAAATAGGCGTCAGGCGCCCACTGCGTAAATTTATGAAATTCACCGCGGCTTCGTATACGTTGTCGATTGGTAAAGTTTTGTGCTTATTGTTTATTTTATAAATTTTGCATGAATGTTGTAAGGAACATGATGCATGAAACTCCAATGTTGTTGAAGTAATAGATGATTAATCTTGTGAGTTATGCACATGTTTGACTTCCTTTTATGATTACTCCAATATGATAATTTAATCAATATTTCCATGAATGGTCGCTATACTTGAATGAATGATTGTGATGAATGATTTAATCTTGTGAGTTATGCACATGGTTGACTTCCTTTTATGATTTAATCAATATCATGGATTGTGATAAATATGTGAATACATATCCATTATTGATGAATGCTGATTGTGATGATGGCTAATATATGGTGTATGGCTATTTATCGAGAGGGAACAACCTAACAGGTAAATTAGATGAACTATCCATTGAGATAGGTGTATATATGTTGAGAGAAAGGTCTCAACGCGAGTGATAACAAGATCCTAAAAGACTAAACACTACAAGAAAAACCTGTTTTAGCCACCAGCATTCGCGACGAACTCTTATCCGTCGCAATTTCCGACGGATTTCCGATGAAAAAGTCGTCGCAAATGTGCAGCAGAAGAGGCGCTAAAGTTCTCGCTCACGTTTGCGGCGAACTTGTGTTTCGTCGCAAATTTCCGACGGGGATTGTCGTCGGAAAATGCTAAAAGTCCATCGCTAAGCATCAGAGTCTAATTAAAACAAACACCTTCTACTCGAACCCTTATTTCACCCCACTCACAACATCACTCTCTCCCTCACGCAATACTCACTCAGAACTCACTCTCTCATTTCACAACCGCGTCGTTCTCACTGTCTCCCTCACGCAGTACTCACTCTCTCCCTCCGTTCTCCTTCTCCTTCTTTCAACGCCTCAAGCCTCGCACCTCAAACCCCCAAATCCCTCATTCTCTCATTAACCGTAACCAGCGCCTGTTCTCTGTCACTCCTCTTCTCTCAGCGTAATTTCTTTTTCTCTTTACTTCTCAATTGTAATTTCGTTATCTGATTCTTCTTCTCAAAGTTCCCAAATCTTTGCACCCTAATTTGATGCCATGAGGAAGAAACCCTAATTTCAGTTCCCTTCACCTCCGCGCAGCTCCGTTCAACTCCGCAAACAAGTATTCGGTGCATCACCTGTCGTAACCAACTCTCCACCGTAAGTTTTTCGCCATCTTTCTCATTGTGTTCTCTATTCTTCTATTTTGTCTGGCTTTCTCCCTCTCATTTTTCCTTTTTCTCAATCTTTCTGTAGCTGTTAAGAATCTTGGGATCAAGAAACCCTAATTAGCTGTTAAAGTCACATCAAGTCACTACAAGGTATATTTTACTCTTATTGCTTTTGATTCTTTCTATTCTTGAAATTACAGACTCTTAATATTTTGTTGGCTGGTGAAATAAGCTTATAGATTCTTGAATTTTTCATAAAAAAATATGTTGTTGATGTTCTGCATGTTAACAATTTTTAAGTAGAGTGTGGCAAAATAAGAGAGAGAAAACAATTGCATGATGGTTTGACAGATAACTGATTAGTTGATTGAATCTGAAGTTAAAAAAGGTCAGGTGGGCCTATTGGAACTGAACTTTTTGGGGGTAAGACATTCAGTTTAATTTTGAAACTTCTCCGATCTTTCGGTTTTATTAAGTTCAGAGGATATTTAATTCTTGCATAATTGCTATTTGAGACTGCAGCTGTTTTCATTCTTTATCTTTATATAATTATACCCATGGCTTCAAATAGCCACATAGTTTACTTTTTAGTTTCTTTCTTTCTTTATCATATGGAATTTTCCTTCATTTCATGCTTTAAAATTCCTCAAGAGTTATGGCATCTATATTCTATAGACAAGTCCTTCAGTTCATGCACACTGTTGAGTTATGTTATCCTCATAGTTTATGTTACCCTAATTTGTTAACTGTTGGTTGGTGCCTAGAGAAATGAACTACTTGTGGCATTTTTCTTGATAATAATTGTGTAACTGGTTGTCAGTGTGATTTTAGATGCTTTCCTTTTTATTGTGTGTTTATGCATGTGTTTTTCTGATCAAAATGAAAGCAATAAACAGAAACACGGAACAAATTGAGCTTTTTCTGCAATCTGGACGTTGTATTGGCAAAAGTTAAGATCGAAAGTTAAATTTTGTTATCAAGCTGTCTCTAATTACATTCTATCTGGCTAAGTCTGGATTTTTGACTAGATGAGAAATGAAGACCTGTCCTATTGATTTTGTGTTTTTTTATGATGTCTGTTTGCAGACATATAATGTGCAACTTATCTGATTTGGCTCCTGAGTGTCCAAATCCTCATGATAGCCGATATTACCCAGAAAGAATGCAACTTATCCTCATAATATACGATCAACATCCTGGAGGGTCTGGAATTTCAGTACAGGTAGATAACATGAAAAGTCTAGCAATCCAATGATATTTTGTTTCCTTTCTCTTTATTTTTATTAACTGTTTTAAAGAGGCATTTAGAGATAAATGATTTATCTTTAGATTTAGTGCAAGAAAAGGTATTTTGGCATGTTTTTGAATATTATTGACCCACATAATAGACTGGTTGTTTTTGGTTTAACAATCTTCCGAGGTGTCGATAGATGGTAAGATTTCTTATTCATATATTTTTTATTGTTTGATAGGCTCAACCTATTTCACAAAACTTCTGTTGGCTGCTCTAGAAGTGCTCACATGTTGTCGCTGTTCGGTGGAAGTTGGTTGCCCTAATTGTGTTCAGGTCTGGATCAAACATTTTTTTGTTACAATTAATTTAATCACTTTTATTTTGATGAAATGGGGGTGGTTTGTTTTTTGTTTATTTTGCTTTTGAGATTGTAAAGTTTGTCTTTTTATTATCTCAATTCAAATGGGTCTTCATTGCTTCTGCTTGGTGTTATTTTCATTCTTTGAATTTTGAAACGTTTTCTTCAGTTCTCCTGAAATGGGGTGTTTTTGTTTTCCACTCTTTTGCTTCTGAGATTGTAAAGTTGTCTTTTTATTATCTTAGTCCAAATGGGTCTTTATTGCTTTTGCTTCGTGTTGTTTTCATTTGGGTCATTCTTCCTTTCTTGATTTCTTTTTGAAGTTTTCAACTTTTCTTTCAATTTTCTGGAAATAGGGTGTTTTCGTTTTTCGCTGTTTTGCTTCCAAGATCATAAATTTAGTCTTTGTTTTCCTGAATTTAAATGGGTCTTGGAATACAAATTAGTATATTTAAAAATTGAAACAAGAATGATGTTGTAGCAATATCTTGATTGAATTATTTCAAGTTTGATGTGAAACACCATCTTTCACAATGTCATAGCAATATAATGATGCTAAGTTGTTTTCATGTTATCTTTGCTCACATGATTGTTTCTATTGGGAGAAAAAATAAGTAATTTTTCATTAAAGCATGTGACATTAACTTTGTTTTTATTCTCTTTTCATCTAATCATCAATAACTTAGAGTCAAAGGATGAGAAGTCAGAATCCTTCAAGTTTTCTATCTCAGTTGATTAGTCTTAGTTGTGTTGTTCAACTCCTTCATGCTCTCAATAAATTAGCTGCGTTACTAGCCCAAATGTCACACTTACAGGAAACCGGGGAACGCTTTCACATGGCTGGAAGGATCAGCACAATAAAGGATGTCCACCCAAAGAAAGAGCTGCAGAAGGTTGCTGTTAAAGGGATACCCTGTAATGGTGAGTGGTTTCTGACTTAATTTTATGTTCACCTGAATGTTGCGCCGCACAAGATGTTCAATTTTGCCAATCCTCATCAAAATGCTTGATACTTTATTGCTTTTATTTGGATAACTTCCTGATAGATTTTGCAACAAAAATTCAATTAATTTTCTGAAAGTATTCACTCCCATACTATAGCATAATCAACACGAATGTGTTCATCATACTGACTCCATTAGGGAAAGCCACTCACACACCTGCAACATGGTGTGAGTTACTATTTGTTGTCAGTGTGGCCTGTATTGCTTGTAATTGCATTAATTTTTCCTCCTATGTCAATCACATCATCGATGTGGGTTGCTGAAAGATTTTGCAGCTTCAGAGTTTGTGCTGTCCAACTCTAACGATTGCCTCGATATAGAATTGATGGTTGTCTTTTATCTATTTAGTTGGTTGGTGTTTTTTCTATCACATGGATCTATTTATTTTAGTATGCATATTTCTATTTTGATTTGATGATTATATTTTACTATTATGCTTATATGAAGAGGCCCAAACATTTAGACCCAAGCATTTATATTTGTTCACTAATTTTGTGTTTGTAGTTTCATATTTTATTGTAATTGTGGCTTTCCCTCCTTAACCCTTTTATTTCTTTCAGTTTTCCAAGCAGTGATGGGAAAGATGTACAAGAAGAAACAAGCTGACAGACATGGACCTCCAAGAAAACATACTGATATGCAGGAGGAACCCTTTTATTGTAATTGTGTCTTTCCCTCCTTAACCCTTTTATTTCTTTTAGTTTTGTGGTTCTCATGCACGTATTGGTGTTTTAAGGGTTTCATTGTTTATTTGATCAAATCTGTATTAATTAAACTGATCGTATTGAGGTGCAATTTTTCTGAATATTGGCTAATTGTGATTCCTTTTTTTCGCTGTATATCATCAGGCTTTATGTTAGGGGTACAGTTCTTGGATACAAGAGGTACTAGTTTTTCTTCTGAATAGATTTGCAGATATATATTTGTTTATGATTTCTGTTTCATTCTGTTGTATATAATGGATATTGATTCATGTAGCTGGATTTTATTGGTGCTGAAAATTTGGTATTTGTTGTTACAGGTCCAAGTCAAATCAATACCCAAACACCTCCCTTGTCCAGATTGAGGGAGTAAACCCCAAGGAAGAGGTCGCATGGTATGCTGGAAAGCGCATGGCATACGTTTACAAAGCCAGGGTAAAAAAGAATGGAACTCATTATCGCTGCATTTGGGGCAAGGTTACTTGGCCTCACGGGAACAGTGGTATAGTCCGTGCTAAGTTCAAGTCAAGTCTGCCACCAAAATCCATGGTAAGTTTTAGAACACATGCATGGTTATTAATATTTTTCACTAACTTCTTTATGGTTTCTGATTTGCTGAGTGTTGATCCATTTGCAGGGAGCCAGGGTTAGAGTTTTTATGTATCCAAGCAATATATAATGTACATTATTGGTTGTTGGCTCAATATTCTTCTTTGAAAACTTGTCACGTAAAGGTCCTTGTTCATGATTTATTCGTCTATTTGCGTTTTGAACTGTGGTCAAACCACTGACAATTAAAAATTAAAAACACATACAAAAATATTTAACTTTTTTAAGTAATGGTCTGTTATCCTTGGATCCTATTGTTATTGTGTTTGCACTATGCTTTTTTATTCTCAAACACTTGTACGAATCAAGGGAGAAAATGAAAGCATGCCTGAATAATATGGCCGACTGATTGATTTGTGTCCACCAATCTCATGCTATACAGCTTTTGTCTATTAGGAGCATTGTAATCTATTCGTTTCTGATGTAGCTGCAGCCTTGATAATACATTTCCGATGCTCCATATATGATTTTCTAAATTTGCTAGCTGAAAGATAATTTTAAAAACATGGCTTGCGTCCTTTAGGATCAGTGAATCCTATTTGTTTCTAATTAGTTGCGGCCTCGATAATTCCCTGCCCACTCTCCTTATTTGATTTGCAAAATTTGCTTGATGAAATTTAATTTTGTACAAATGTGGCAATTTCTTCAGATTCTAATTTTGAGCCTTCTCCCTTATGCATGGAGATGTGCTCCAATGTATTTGGCTTACAGTTCCTTCCAGTTCTGCTTGAGTTTTCTCTTGTATTGTATATTTATACTTATTATATTTATTCTATCTATCCTATTTTGTGTTTTGAAGCTTTAAAATTAATCTTTTGAGCTCTTTCTGGCACAAGAAAGCTGCACTCAGTTATTCGTTAGAAACTTGCAAAAATAGTTCTGCTTGTGTTATCCATGTATCCAGTTCTGCTCGAGTTATCTACTGGGTTGTCTATTTATTCTATCCATCCTATTTCATAATTCGAAGATTTAAAATTGATCTTTTGATCTCTTTTTGGAGAATGAAAACCGCACTTAGTTCTTCTTCGAAACTTACAAAAATAGTTTCCAGGATTTTATCTGTGCGAATAGAAAGTTAAAAACCCCTATGCTTGAGCCTTCTCCTTTATGCATGGAGATGTGCTCCAATGTATGTGGCTTACAGTTCCATCTAGTTTTGCTTGAGTTATGTAAAATTGATAAGTTGGTATTGTAATATATTCTTGATTATGATCTAACTAGGTAGAGGTGTCCCATTTTTCATCCTGGATACCCACAGAATTTGGCTAATTTTTTTTTCTGTTTCTACAAACATTTTTGTCCTGTAAGCTCATGGATCTGTTTTGCTATTTTTTATGTGTAGTTGTTGAAGTCAATGCTAAGATGTTGTGTATGAGATGTTGTGAATTTCTTCAAAGGCTGATTGGAGGTTACTATGGAGCTGAGGTAAGAATATTTTGATTCAATTTTCATATTTGTAACTTTCTATTGGAGGAGTGGGGTATGTAATTGATAGTCTATTCTTCTAATGAGGTTGCTTTCTGGCCCTAATGTATTGTTGGGTGTTTTCTAATGTTTTCTTCTTTGACTGATGTGTATGTATCTAATCCATTTTGACTTAATACCTTAAGATCATTTTACAACCATGTTGTTGGCCCTTTAATGCTTCTACCTTAACCTCAATACCCAGACTGACTCACCCCCCTGCTGACTATTTTTTTTTGCATCTCTATTATAACTTAACCTCAAAATTCACAATACATCATCACTGAATTTATGTCCCAGAAGCTCATGGCGGATCCTACCTAAGACTGAAATTCCATGGACCTCTGTAACACACAGTAGCAAACGTAGAGGGTGTGGCAGGGTAAAAGTTGCTCCTAAGGAATCATTTTCAACTTGTTAAAATTTGTTAAATTTGAGAGTTTAAGTAAGCCCGATTGATAGACTTACCTAATATTCAAAGGGAAAAAATGAACACAGGGAATTCTTAGTAAAATACTAAAATGATAAATTAGGTGGGATTATTCACTTTTCTATATATAGTGGATGCTGAGTGATATATATATATATATATATATATATATATATATATATATATATATATATATATATATATATATATAATGTTTACTGATTGTGAGTTTGATGCTTTTTATCAGCTGCCAGATGCCACACCAGAGCAGATCAAAAAGGCCTATCATAATTGTATGAAAGCTTGCCACCCGGATTTGAGTGGTAATGATCCTGAGACCACAAATTTCTGCACCTTCATCAATGAAGTCTATGAGGTGGGTTCTGTTTTGGATATTATATTTAAAAATTAAAATAACTTAAAAATTTGTAGCCAAAATTTAAAAATGTGCAACCCAGAAGTCCTCCCTTGCCCCCCTACCCAAAATGTCATATGTTTCACTCCTCCATACCATGGAAGGTGTAACATTTAATGATGTTCACATATTTTCTTGGCTTTCAGCACATACAGTGGGATAACTTTTTTTACGCACCCATTTAGCTTCTGGACACATATTGTAATTTTGGCTTATTTTTCTTCAGTAGTTTTTTTGTGATGACACTGAAATTGAGTGATATGCTGAATTTGCCGCCTTTGTTTTTTTTTCTTTCTGTTGCAAAGTAATTTGCGACATACTATTGTTCAGACTTCTATTGCTACAAGAATATGATGTTTGTAACAATGATGCTCAGACTTCACAGGTTCAGTTCATGCTCCTTAGAGGATTCAATACCAGAGAAACAGTCAGCCTTCTTGTAAGCTCTTAATGGTTGGTTTTGCATTCTGTTGTACAAATTGGTATATCAATTTTGTTCTGTCTATGTAAATTTGGCATGGATGCCTTGATTCTTATCATTTGATTCCTAATAGAAAATGTGTCACAGACTTTTGAGATAGTTTTGGCTATGTAAAGTTACAATCAGTTACAAAAATAATTGATTTTGGTTACACTGTGTTAGATGTTTAGCTTGTGGCTTCAAGCCTGCAACAAATATGCTGAATAAGATCGGTTTTGTATAATTTAATTTTTTTTTTATTTTTTTTTAAAATTTCCGACGGATTTGCGACGGATTTGCGACGAAAATGTGTCAGAGCTTACGACGACTTTGCCACGGATATTTGCGACGGATTTCCGACGACTTTGCGACGGAGACATTTGCGACAAAAAAAATCCGTCGGAAACGATTTGCGACGAGTGATTTTGCGACGAAATTTTGCCCGTCGGAAAGTTCGTCGGAAACGTCAATTTGCGACGAAAGTTGCTGCATTTGCGACGAAAATCGCCGTCGGAAATCCTCGATTTTCTTGTAGTGAAAAGAATGGATAGTGTAAGTAGAGAGGGAAGTCATGAACCTGAGTCTACTCTTCGTCTGATGCCCTTCTGGATTGTCGGGTGACAGGTTTCCCAAACGGAAGGTGGTGTATAGCATTTATAGTTTCATGTAAGACTATGCCATTGTCGGGATTGCACTAGTGGCTAAGAAATTGGTAAAATACACTGTAAAAGGTATTGGTGAGGTGCGTGTTAGGAACTCACTGGGATTTTTTTGAAATCTCACCACTCATGTGTTTGTGGTTTTCAGATAAGCAGGGAAGCCGAGCTATCCAAAGAGGCGGAGATATGTTTTCGGTTTTGAAGAAATGTATAAATTTGTATTATGTATTTTATGACATAAAAGTAATTGTATAAGCTTTTATGTTGTACTTCAAAATATGGAGAACCTTATGGTATTTTGTATTCAAAAAGGGATATGTTTTACGAATTATGTATTTTGGATTAGAAAGTAATATTTTTTGTAATAGGTACATTGCTACACTGACTGGTAGCCAAAGTGTATTTTGAAGAATTAGTAAAACCAATGATTATGGAAATTGCTACATAAGTGATCGAGCTTAATATACTTTGTAAAAAGAAAGTAGACTTTTAGTTCAAAGGATTACAAGGATATAACATTGGGTTTTAAGATTCATTATTATTATGATATTTTGATACAAGGGTAATGACACTTTACTTAAACCGAGTTCAAAAAGTTAATATTTCTTAAGGTATTTATTATCAAAAGGATTCAAATGTATTTGATATTGAGTTCTACGTACTGCTATCTGTATGAGTATCTTTTCTTACTCTGATGGACTTCATGACTCATGCGATATCCTGAAAAGGATTTCAAGTTTAGTATCGCTAGGTTTACTCTTGGTTTATTTTACTGAGTCAGTTGAGAGTCGAAATTAATTCGCTCGATTCAAAACGCTTATGTGTTATCTGGTATTCCAAATGAAAGTTACTTCTAATCTTTATTGCCGACTGAAAAGATTAGGGATATGAGTTTTTGCATCAGAGCAGTTCGAGCCTATCGGACTGTGGTTGTTAGACAAAACATGCAGGGACATCGTGAGTTAATTGTCATACACTCTAAGTATGATATTGTGGAATATCGAGCCTGACCAACTTAATTTTTCACAATAGGATACTAAAGACAATGACGATTGAATTCCTTAGCCCCGAACCCTCTGACCTAACCCTTTTGATTGTAAGATTTTTCTTTACCAGAGTGCGCATTAGTAGTAAGTTGACCAAAGGAAAAGTTCAAGCAAATATTAGCGTCCTAAGAACCTTAGTTCTTTTAGTCATCCTAATTGATGTTTGAAGTATGCTCTGCATGTCTATAGATGAGTAGTATGATCACATGTTGCAATTGAAATATTCTGATGTGTATTTTAAATGAATCAATTGTAACATGATTAGTGACTATATTCTATGTTCTCCCTAATTTGTGTAACATGTTGTGGAATGATTTGCATGATATTTCTTAGAAGTTTTTTAATGAAATATTAAGTGAGATGTTTATGGTTAGTTGATATCCATTGTGAAATTATGTTTGAATGAGTTAATATGAATATATGCTATGTTCTCAATTTGACATGAATGTTGGATGTTGATTGCCATGATACTAAAAACAAATGGGCCTAACACTTGATTAGTCCAATGGGCCAAATCAAGTTTACTCTCCAACAATCATTCTCCTTAATAACTTCAATTCATTGGTGGGGTGCATATTGTTGACTGTTTAGAGAAAAGTTATGGGCACTTCAAGCAATTCTGTCTATGAAGAACCAATGCAGATTAGCTACTTTGTTATACAAATTTTCTATGAAAAACCAATGCAGATTGATAATGATGTTCCAGATTTTACTGATCAAGAAGCAATACGCTATGGACTTCTGGAAGCTCTTTGTTACTGCATTGATGCCAGTTCTTAAGGTGCTCTTGCTTACTTCTTTTGGGACAATTCTTGCACTGGATTGCTCTTGTTTACTAAGGGACAAAGAAAGGAAGGACTTAAATACAGTAAGATTCCCATTATGACTTTTGTATGTAGCTGATGCCAATAGTGTTGGGAAATAGCGGTACCTATTCCCTCCTCTGTGAACGCAAAATGGGCACTATGCGGAAGTGTAAAAATAAAAGAGTGAAGAGAAGAATAATGACACCAGAATTTTTACGTGGAAAACCCTCTCGGGAAAAACCACGGGACCTAGTCCAGTTAAAAGATCTCCACTATAAAAGTAGGATTACAAAGTGTTTCTCTCAATCTCTGAGGATCTCTCTATGAATCTCACCCTCTCGGATGGTATACAAAACTTTCTCTCTATGGAACTCTCTCTTTCTCTCAAAGAGGAATACAAAAGAACTCTCTAACTCTCTTAGGATTTCTTCACTTGGATGTGATGTGAAACTCTTCACAAGTTCTCCTATTTATAGGAGAAGAATGTGGCTTCTCCAAAAAGAGTGATTAATGGAGGCTAATTAATTTCCACAATTCCAATGGGGTCTAGAAACTCCCAATGCATTCTTCAAAGTTGAATGTGCATGTCTCAAGGTCAAAGAAATGAATTCCAAGACCTTGGAATATTCATCCCCCTTTCCCATGCATTGTGACTAGTGCATCACAATTAAGGAGAGGAATTCCAACAAATCTCCCCCTCCCTGACTTAATTGGGGGGCACCACAACACCAGCACCTTGGCAACAATCTTCAACCTTCTTGGTTGGCAATGACTTAGTCATCATATCAGACCAATTCAAATCTGTATGGATTTTCTCTATCTTCAATCTCTTCTCATCCAACGCTTCTCGTATCCAATGATACCGGATGTCAATATGTTTTGAGCGTGAATGGAACATGGGATTCTTGGCTAGATGGATGGTACTTTGATTATCACAATTCACCACATAATCAACTTGATCATGCCCCAACTCTATTAGAAAGTTCTTCATCCATAACATCTCCTTGGAGGTTTCAGTGACTGCTACATACTCTGCTTCAGCGGTAGACAAAGTCACACATTTTTGAAGCTTTGACTGCCAAGAAACAGCTCCCCCTGCAAAGGTAATCAGATAACCTGATGTTGACTTCCTTGAGTCCACATCTCCTGCCATATCCGAGTCTGAATATCCAATAAGCATTTGATCTCCATTGCCGAAGCATAAGCTTCTTTTGGCAGTTCCTCTTAGATACCTCAGTATCCATTTAACAGCTTCCCAATGCTCCTTACCTGGGTTTGATAGGAATCTGCTAACAACTCCTACAGCATAACCAATATCTGGTCTTGTACAAACCATTGCATACATAAGGCTACCCACAGCAGAAGAATAGGGCACCTTGTTCATTTCTTCTTTTTCCTCTTCATTCTTTGGACATTGAGACTTGCTGAGTTTGAAATGTCCAGCTAATGGTACACGCGCAGGTTTGGCATTGTGCATGTTGAACCTTTTGAGAACCTTCTCAATGTAGTCTTCTTGTGATACCCACAACATTCTTTTGGAACGATCTCTAGTAATTTTCATTCCAAGAATCCTCTTCACTGCACCCAGATCTTTCATGGCGAAAGACTTGCTCAATGCCTTCTTGAGAGCAGCTATTTTTATCTTATCTTTCCCCACAATTAACATGTCATCAACATATAAGAGAAGTATGATGGACTCACCATTTTCATAGTTCTTCACAAACACACAATGATCTGCGGAGGTCTTCTTAAAATTATGTTGGGTCATAAAGGAGTCGAACTTCTTGTACCATTGTCTTGGAGCTTGCTTCAGACCATAGAGACTTTTCTTAAGCCGACACACCAAGTGTTCTTTGCCTGGTTCTTCAAAACCCTCTGGTTGCTCCATGTAAATTTCTTCTTCTAGGTCTCCATGTAAGAATGCTGTTTTGACATCCAGTTGTTCAATCTCCAAGTCTAGTTTTGCTACTAGACCAAGAATTGCTCTAATAGAAGTCATCTTCACCACTGGTGAGAATATTTCATCAAAATCTATTCCTTTCTTTTGGTTGCACCCCTTCACGACAATTCGCGCCTTATACCTTGGGTTTGGGTTGTTCTCTTCATTCTTGAGCTTGAACACCCATTTGTTTCGCAACGCCTTTCTGCCTTTTGGTAATTCTACCAAATCGTACGTCTGATTCTCCTTTAAGGACTGAATCTCTTCTTCCATGGCTTGCAACCATTTGTCTTTTTCTTCCATCTCAATGGCTTCTGCAAAGCTTTGAGGTTCACCTTCATCAGTAAGATTGATACATTCATCTGAGAAGTACCTTCTTGATGGTTGCCTCTCTCTTGTTGACCGCCTTACTTGGGGTTCGTGTTGAACATCCTCCCCTGATTGATCTTCCATCACTTGGTCAGGTTGTTCTTCCTGAGGTGGTTCTTCAATTGTCTCATCAAGTTGTATATCCTGATCTGGCTCTGTCTGAGGAGTCTCTCCCCCTGATTTGTTCACCACAACGGGACTTTGATCATAGCTCACCTTGAGTTTTGGTTTCTCCATTTTCTTGATGTCTTGAATTGTCTGGTCTTCAAAGAACACCACATCTCTGCTTCGAACAATCTTCCTATTTGCAGGATCCCATAATCTGAAACCAAGTTCATCTCTTGGAGAGCCAAGATATACACATTCTTTTGCCTTAGCATCAAGCTTTGCCCTTTCATCTTTTGGAATGTGAACAGATGCCTTACATCCAAAGACTCTCAAGTTGCGATAAGAGGCTTTCTTACCTGTCCATACTTCTTCTGGTATCTTTCCATTTAGAGGTCTTGAGGGTGATAGGTTGATCAAATCAACTGCAGTAGCAACTGCCTCCCCCCAGAATGACTTAGGAAGCTTCGCATGAGACAACATGCTTCTGACCTTCTCGGCAATAGTTCTATTGAACCTTTCAGCTACACCATTCATCTGAGGTGTCTTAGGAGGTACCTTCTCATGTCTGATTCCGTGAGTCTTACAATAATGCTCGAACGGACCTCTATACTCTCCACCATTATCACTTCTCAAACATTTCAGCTTTTTACCAGTTTCTCGTTCTACTGAAACATGAAACTCCTTGAAGGCTCGAAGGACTTCATCCTTTCTCTTCAATAGATACACCCACAACTTTCTAGAGTGGTCATCAATAAAGGTAACAAAGTATTGAGCACCACCAAGGGATCTTTCAGACGTTGAACATACATCTGGATGCACAAGATCTAGAATATGTTTTCTTCTTCTTCCATTGTCTGATCTTTGGAAGGATACTCTGCGTTGCTTACCTGCTAGGCAATCTTCACAGGATTCAAGTGGTTGTCCCTTTATGCTTTGGAGATGATCTTTAGCGAGGATTTCTAGACCCTTCTCACTCATGTGACCTAGTCTTTTATGCCACAGCTCCTTACTTTCTTCTTGAGCAACATTTATCTCCCCTTTGCATAGCTTTCCATGCGTGATGTACAAAGAGCCTTCCTTTCTACCGCGAGCAACAACCATGCTTCCCCGGCTAAGCTTCCATTTTCCACCACCAAACTGGTTATTCATTCCAGCATCATCTAGCTTACCTGCCGAGATAAGGTTTAGACGCATCTCGGGTACATGTCTTACCTCCTTCAGCACAAGTTTTGTTTCCATTTTCTGTCAACAGAATCACTTCTCCTATGCCAACAATCTTGCTTGTGACATGATTGCCCATCTTTACTTTTCCAAAATCTCCTTTTTGATAAGATGAGAAGAATCCTTCATGAGGAGTAACATGGAAAGATGCTCCAGTATCAACTATCCAAGTGCAATCATCAAAAACAACGTTTAGATAATTTACCTCACTGACAAGGAACACGTTCTCGTCGTCTGATGCAACTGCTGTTGTGGTTTTCTCTTCCAACTTATTTTTGGGATCTATCACATCAGGATGGACTGTTCCGGCCTTCTGATCTCTCTTCAAGAATCTGCACTCTGGCTTCTTATGACCATCTTTTCCACAATAGAAACAGGTCAAACCTCTAGGGCGAGACTTGGATCTTCCTCGTGATTTCCCACGGCTTCCTTTGCTTCTATGCTCACTCCTTCCTCTATTCTCAACAACATTGGCTTCTGAGTGACTACTCATTCCTCTTTCCTTCCTTCTAGATTATTCATTTAGCAAACTATCTGTGATAGTATCCAGGCTAAGCTTTCCGTCAGGTGTTGAGTTGCTGAGAGTGACAACTAATGTGTCCCAGCTCTCAGGTAGAGAACTAAGGAGTAGAAGAGTTTGCAATTCATCATCAATTTTCATATCTGCTTTTGTCAATTGATTGACAATACCTTTGAAAGTGTTCAGATGCTCGATCATATTCTGGCCGTCAGAGTACTCCAATTTCACCAACCGTCTGACAAGATGAGCTTTGTTCCTGGGAGTTTTCTTTTGAATCATAGATTCAAGCTTCGTCCATAACTCATACGCATTGGTATAAGTTGATACATGCTCAAACAAGCTTTTGTCGATGTACTTCCGAATCATAGCAACAGCTTTTCGATTCAGAACCTCTCATTCTTTTTCAGTCTTCCCTTCTGGCATGTCCTCATTTGTGATTGGCTCATACAAATCCTTGCAGTATAGATGGTCTTCCATCATCGGCTTCCAATAGGAATAGTTTTCTGCAGTTAGCTTGAACATATCTCCATCATGAGCGAATGTTCCTTCCATCTTGAGTTGCACAGGACAATGAATTTTTGAACCAACAGCTTTGATACCACTGTTGGGAAATAGCGGTACCTATTCCCTCCTCTGTGAACGCAAATGGGCACTATGCGGAAGTGTAAAAATAAAAGAGTGAAGAGAAGAATAATGACACCAGAATTTTTACGTGGAAAACCCTCTCGGGAAAAACCACGGGACCTAGTCCAGTTAAAAGATCTCCACTATAAAAGTAGGATTACAAAGTGTTTCTCTCAATCTCTGAGGATCTCTCTATGAATCTCACCCTCTCGGATGGTATACAAAACTTTCTCTCTATGGAACTCTCTCTTTCTCTCAAAGAGGAATACAAAAGAACTCTCTAACTCTCTTAGGATTTCTTCACTTGGATGTGATGTGAAACTCTTCACAAGTTCTCCTATTTATAGGAGAAGAATGTGGCTTCTCCAAAAAGAGTGATTAATGGAGGCTAATTAATTTCCACAATTCCAATGGGGTCTAGAAACTCCCAATGCATTCTTCAAAGTTGAATGTGCATGTCTCAAGGTCAAAGAAATGAATTCCAAGACCTTGGAATATTCATCCCCCTTTCCCATGCATTGTGACTAGTGCATCACAATTAAGGAGGGGAAACCAATATAAACCTAATCAGTGACTATATATGTAACACCCCAAAAATAGATCAAGCGTTTATTTAATTAATTAATTAATTGAGGAGTATTTGGGGGCTATTTTAGAATAATAATAAAGTAACTAGGTTGAAGGAAGGGTGGTGAATGGTAAAGAAGTGAGTGGTAACTTAATTAGGAAGGAGGAGTAGTATTAGAAAACCAATTACGGTGTAAAAAGGACCCAAGCTGCTTAAGCCCAACGTATATAAGGCCTAGGGTTAGTGTTTCTCTCATTTTTTTTTTGGAGGAGAGGGAGTGTGAGAGAGAGAGAGAAAACGGCTGAAAGAAAGAAAACAGAAACGTGAAAAAGAAAGGAGAAAGAGAAGAGAAAGAAGGAGACCCTAGAGTGTAGAGAGATCACGAAGAGGAGAAGAGAAGAAAGAGAGAGTGATCACGCTGAGAAGAGGGAGGAGAAAGAAAGAAAAGAAAGGAGAGAAGAGGGGGTGGGATCGCGAGAGAGTGAGAAGAAAAGGGAAGGAAGATCGCGCAAAGAAAAGGAGAGGAAGAGATCGTGTGTTGCGGTGGTTACTCGGTGGTACTCCCGTTCGTCTTCTAAGGAGCTTACGTATTCGAGGTAAGGGGAGTCTCGCATTATAAGGGTTTATATAATGGTTAGTATGTGGGAGGGTAGTTCTATGATGCCTAGGGGTATTAGTTATTGTGTTTGAATCTTTTGGTGAATTATTGTTGTTGTTGGTGATTTAATGATATTTTCTGTGATGATTTGTGCATAATTGTTGTTTATGATTGAGTGAAGAATTGATTGAAGTTGATAATGAATTTTGATGAATTGCCAAGAATTAAAATGAACCGATGAATTGTGAGGTTGGTGATGAATTGATGATCTTGAAAAAAAAATGGTTGATATACTGTTGTTGTGCGTGACATATGGATGGCCCAATAATTGTGAATATATATTGTTGTTGTTGGTAATGATTTGATGAAACTGAAAGTGTTGAAGAATGACATGTTTTACGAAGTTTTGGTGAATTGGAAGTATTTGACTAATTGGGGTTGTTCTTGAATAATTGATGAATTTTGGACAAATTGATTGGTGAATTGTTAGTGTTTGGATGAGGCAAATGAGGGATAAATTTTAAAATTGGTAATTCAACTGTGTTTTGATTTGATAATGAGAGGGAAATGATTTTAAAAACGTGAAAATTGGATGAAGGAAAAAAATGATTTTTCTGAGTTTCTGCACAATGTGCGCGTCCCGGGTGCCTTAGTGCGTGATCCGTGTGTTCTGTTTAACATTGGTTTTTCACTGTTTTTCAATTATAATTGTTGCTGTTATGCAGATTTTGTAGTTGCTGTTTTTCAAATATATTTGTTGCTGTTATGCAGATTTGTAGTTGCTGTTTTTCAAATATATTTGTTGCTGTTATGCAGATTTGTAGTTGCTGTTTTTCAAATATATTTGTTGCTGTTATGCAGATTTGTAGTTGCTGTTTTGCAAATATATTTGTTGCTGTTATGCAGATTTGTAGTTGCTGTTTTTCAATTATATTTGTTGCTGTTATGCAGATTTTGTAGTTGCTGTTTTTCAATGATATTTGTTGCTGTTACGCAGATTCTGTAGTTGCTGTCTTTTTTTCCAAATAGATATGTTGCTGTCAATTATGTGTGCTGTTTTTATCAAAAAAATTGCTGCTGTCATGTTGCCGTTTTACCAATAAAATACTGTTGTTTTGTGCGAATTAAAGTTGGTGTCTTGCTGCTGTTTCAGCCTTAAGAACGCTACTGTTTTTGCGAAAATTATGGCTACTGTTTCAGTTCCGATTTGATGAAAGATTTCTACTGTTTTTGCGCATAATTACCACTGTTTTCCAGCTTCAATTTGATGTCAAGATGCCACTGTTTTGCGCATAAAATGCCACTGTTTATTCTCAATTTTAATTGTGGTGCTTCCTAAGTGTGAAAGTGAAATGTCTATTCCATAATTTTAAAATGTAAAGTGAAATGTTTATTTTCCTAATTTTAAAGATGTTTTTCCCTAAATACAAAGTGAGCGGTTTCGGCAAAGTTAAAGACGCTGTTTTCTTAAAAGTAAATGTGATGTTTCTAAATTAAATGTGACGTTGATGGGGATGTGTGCTGTGTGACTAATTGATTATGTGAAGTAAACGCAAGTCTGGTGTGGGTTAAATTAAATTATGTAGCGAAGTTGATGAGTGGGTTGTTAGGACCAAAGTAAAGATAATGATAGTATTGGATCGGTTACGGCCCAAAAGCGACGATGAGATGCTAAAAGCGACGATGATGTTATAAGTGACGATGAAATGTTATAAGCGACGATAAAATGTCATAAGTAACGATGAAATGCTATGAGTGACGTTGTGATGATATAAGTGATGTTTGATGATGTGCGATTTATAGTGTGTTGTTTGTTCATGGAGTCTCATGCATTTCATATGCATGATAAGCGACGATGAAAAGGCTGCGGTCTAGCGACGATGAAAAGGCTGCGGTCTAGCGACGATGAAAAGGCTGCGGTCTAAGCGACGATTGTATTTTTGCGACGATGGTACCACATGCATGTTTGCATCTTCATACATATGCATAAAAGCGACGTAATTACTTGTGACTGTGTTTGTAATGTTGTTTGCCGATGTAGTCTGTGATGATTGAAGAGCGACGTTAAGTGTGTTATGGTAGTTGTAGACGATGTTCTCCATTATATTGATTATTATATTTGCCTTTATGCTGTTTGAAGACTCACCCTTGCTGCTTGGAATGTTGCCCTATCGTGGCAACGCTGCAGGTACCCGCGAGTGAAGGACTTGCTGCCCTCTTTGTTAGCTGTTGGGGTGTCTGTCGAGTCGCTCTCTGATACTGTAGCACCTAGGGGGCGTTAGATGGAGTTGTTAGCTATTGATTAACTGTTTAATGACTATGTTGTTATTATGAGACGTGTTTGAGCGATGTTTTGTGAGCTATTGTGATTTCCGCTGCGACGTGATTATTCTTGAAGTTTAAACTTTATGACTTGATGAGTTTTATAAGCGACGATGTGACATTTCTTTTCTATCAAATTAAATTAATATTTTTGAAAAAGAATTTTTACTCTGATAATGACGTGTGGATTAAAGGGGTAGAAAATGGGTGTTACAATAGTGGTATCAGAGCGGTTCGGTCTGTCCGGCCAAGTTGTCCAGTGTCGAGTCTGGTTGTGTCTCGAGTCTTAGTACTCGTTTCTGATCGATATCTTGGTGTTGCAGTGTTAGGTTGAGATGGCAGGACGGAACGATGCTGCACTTGCTTCTGCTTTGCAGGCTATTGCTGGAGTTATGGGTAGCATACCCAATGCTATTGGTGAAGGGACGCGTAGCTTGGCTACGTTCCAGCGTGAGAACCCTCCTACTTTTGAAGGCGGGTATAATCCTGATGGTGCCCTCGAGTGGCTAAGTGAGATGGAGCGGATCTTCCGCGTTATGGATTGCACCGATGCTCAGAAGGTTCGCTATGGCACCCATATGTTGAAGAAAGAGGCTTATGACTGGTGGAGGACGACTAGTCAAGGGTTGACAGTTGCCAATGAGGTGATTTCTTGGGCTGTGTTTGAGAGAGAATTCAAGAGAAAATACTATCCGGAGGATGTTCGCGAAAAGAAGGAGGTTGAGTTTCTGAGACTTGAGCAAGGTAGTATGTCTGTAACCGAGTATGCTGCAAAGTTTACGGAGTTGTCCAAGTTTTATCCTCATTATGATGGGGAGGGTGCCGAGTTCTCCAAGTGCATCAAGTTTGAAAACGGGTTGCGTGCTGATATCAAGAGAGCCATAGGGTATCAGCAGATCCGTGTATTTCCTTTGCTAGTGAATAGC